>CAJQZJ010001969.1:2807435-2852464 GCA_907164525.1 Lophiomys imhausi
ATCTATCTATCTATCTATCTATCTATCTATCTATCTATCTATCTATCTATAATCTATTTGTCTTTACGATGCACACTGAACCTGAACCGTCACATTTCCTGGACAGGAGTTCTGACTGAGGCACACTCAGCCTTCTGATTTTTATTTTGAGACTGTGATCTCAGTAAGTAACTCAAGCTGGTCTTTAATCCACTCTATCACACAAGCTGACCTTGAACTTTTGGTCCTTCTGCTTCAGCCTCCTGAGTATCTGGGGAGATGGACCTGTGCCTTCAGCCTAGGCTCTTGGTATTTGCAGTCAGCTAATTCTGTTGTCAGGGAGTTGTGTTGAGTCTTCATGGCCTAGAATCCTTCCAGCTTTACTGATTGGCTTCCAGGCCCCAGGCTCTTGGCCTTTGCCATCTGCTTCTCTCTGAACCCAGTATCCCTGAAAATAGTGGACTCCAGGCTCTTGCAGACCACTCCTTGTCTAAAAATTAAACCAGAAACCAGTTGAGCTGAGATGTCCCTGGATGTGCTTCCCCTTCTCCAAGGCCTTGCCACTCAGACCCCATCCCCAGAGGCGGCTACAGATGTATTCTTATCTACTTTCAGGTCCCTTTTTTTGACCCAAAGTAGTCCATATTGGGATGCCCTTAGCTGGCAGAGCTGTTTGTCAGATCCCCTGGTTCTCCTGGGAGCTGACAGTGTCTCACAGAGAAGGGCTGAAAGACAAGGACCAAAACCCCTGAAGGAAGGAGGCTGGAGCTGGCAAGTTGAGGGTCCCAAAGGAAGCTAAGGGGCAGGACACAGGAACAATGGCTTGTGACATCAGCAACATTACCCTATTATGGATACTGCAGGACCTGTGAGGCAGGTCCACTGCATATGAAGGTGGTCCCTTGCCCAGCTGAGCAGGAGACTCAGAAGAGGCTGGGTTGGAGAAGGACCTGTGGGAACTGCAGGCTTGGGGAAGGAGGGTTTTCTGGCAGGAGGTGTGTTGGGGTCTGACTCTTCACCTGGCTAATCCTTGTACCAAAGCCCTCAAGATAACTGGATGTGGAAGGTTGTCATTGCTGGTGTGGCTGTGGCCGTCCTGATACTGCTCGGACTTGTCCTTGTGGTCCTGTATCTTAGGAAAGCTCGAGGAAGAGTCCAGAAAGGTGAGCCCACATTGTTTGTTTTGCCTACAAGGAAACTGACCTGAAAGGCAAGGTGTCCAAGTGGCTTTCTTCCCCTTTACAATCACAATCACTTTGTCCAGGAAAGAGGAGGAGGCAGGGGACGGATCACTACACGGGACAACAACAAGCCAGTTTTACTCAGCCTTCAAGTCGGCTTATCTCCAGGCGCCTCAACTCCCCACCTAATCGCTTAAAACAAGGTGTGCTAGAGTTTTGGCTCATATATTTTTCATCTTAAAATTTTTTATTCTTTTATTTCTTGTATGGGTGTTTTTGCTTGCATGTGTTTCTAGGCACCATCCCCTGGAACTAGAGTTACAGATAGTTGTGAGCCACTCTGTGGCTGCTGGGACTTGAACCTGGGTTATCTTGAAGAACAAGCAGGGCTCTTAACCACAGATCCACCTCCCCAGTCCCTACTTTATGATTTTTCAATTTTATGATTAGGGACTTGTTAATAAGTCTATATAAAGAATTTTCTGGTTAATGATATTGAAATGCATATTACTACCATTTAAAAACTGTTTTTATTCTCAGTATGAAGGAAGTGCAGAGGTGTATGTAGGTCAAAAAATGCAAAGTAGCAAATATGTAAAGTGATTGGACCCAAGGATTTAATGTGCAACATAAAGACCCTATCATTTTGTCAAGCAAGTAGCTTGTAACTGCTCTTGCCACAGAAGCGATCTGGGTGTGCTGGTTGGTTTTGAACCGCCAACTTGACACGTCTAGTATCATCTGGGAAGAGAGTCTTAATGAAGAATGCTCTAGATCAGGTTAGTCTGTGCACATGTCTGCAGGGGGAGGGGATTATCATGACTGTTTTTTTTATGACTGTTAATTGATTAGATATACTTAGCCATGTAGGTGGAACCATTCCCTAAGAAAGGCATTCTGAACAGTATAATAGGAAAAATCTAGCTGAGAGCAAGCATGAAGGATGTTTATTCTCTTCGCTCTTGGCTGTGGATGTGATAGGTCTAGATGCTTGAGTTCTTGCCTCAACTTCCTGAAATGATGGGCTGAAACTTGTGATGGTAAGCAAATGACCCCTGTCCTCTCCTGCAAGAATAAAACCAGACCACAGAGTAATATGAGAGGACAGATATACTCATTCTTCTACTGTATTAACCACTTGCTATATATATTCAATATCATAATATGTAGTGTATATCATATACGCTCATTTTAAAGTACACGCAATAATTTTTCCCCTGTGTGATACTAAAGATGGAACTGAGAACTGAGGCATGTTAAATGCAAACTGTACCACTGAACTATGCCCTTAGCCTCCACAGTAAAAATTGAGGGGCTGGGGATGTGGCTCCATTAGAAAAGTGTTTTCTGTGTAAACATTAGGACCACTGAATTCGCTATCTAGCACCCGCATAGAAATCGGGGCACACACTTGTTATCCTAGCACTGGGGAGTTGGAGACTGGTGGATCCTCGAGGCTCACTGACCCACCAGCTTCACCGAATTGGTAAGCTCCGGGTTCCAGTGAGAGACCCCGTCTCAAAAACCAAGGGGGACATCTCCTGAGGAACAACACTGGAGGTCATTCTCTGGGTTCTATACACACATGAACACACATGCACACGTGTCCATGAATATGCACTCCATACACATACATACTCACACGTCCCAAAAGTGAATGTGGTACGAAGGGGAAATTGTTTTCCTTTGGGTTCTTCAAGGACTTTTGAATCTTTAGAGTTTTAAGTCTTTAGCAGTAGTCCTATGAACTCTGTACCTTTGGAGGGCTTCTGTGTGCTTTCTTGCTTTGTTTTGTCTGCTGTGCCCTAAGTATTTATTCTCCACGTGCTTTCCAGATAGTTCTGTGGACAGCAAGATTAAAATGTGTGAGTGGCCGGGCGGTGGTGGCGCACGCCTTTAATCCCAGCACTTGGGAGGCAGAGGCAGGCAGATCTTTGTGAGTTCGAGGCCAGCCTGGTCTACAAAGCGAGTCCAGGACAACCAGAGATATTCAGAGAAACCCTGTCTCGAAAAACCAAAAAAAAAAAAAAAACCAAAAAAAATGTGTGAGTGGATCAGAATGCTTCTAGAACTTGAGAATATTATTTTTTAAGCTCTAAAATAATCCTTAGGGAGGAGAGAATTTCAAAATTCTGTATGCTTATTTTCTAAATGCTGTGCAATCAATTTAGTGGGTCAGTCACTGTTGACACTTCCAGAAAACAACATAAGAACAGCAAAATACCCAAACTCTAAACCCATATTCTTGTTGAGTTTTCATGTAGGAGTATGTGTGAGTGTGCATACAGGTGTGAGTGTGGGAGAGTGTGTTCATAGGAAATGCTGTGCTTCATACTGAGGGCTTTTGACACACAGAAAACCCTAGAAATCCAACATTTTACTACCTATAACTTCATCAGTGAACCAATTATACTTAAATCTGATATTTAAATATGGAATTTACTGGGAATGGCCGACCTGATACTGATCATGAATTGATCAGGTTTATGAAGACGTGTGTTTACAGGCAGCCAGGCTATCTGGCTTTTTAGAATCCCTGGACACTACTCAGTGCTGGCTACTTGGGAGCTCCCTAGGCAAAACTATCTTTTGACCAAGCTCTGGCCTCTCTTCTATCAGGGTCCCTTCTTCCCAGCCTGCTGTTGCCATGGGACGTGGGTAAGGTGGCCCATGGGAAGTCCCTCCATTAACTTTGCTGGTTTCCTCACAGCTGAGAACGAATGTCACCATGTCTATGAAGATGTTTCAGACCAAAAGGAGGTGACCACTGTAAGTAGAAGTGCCTGTCCTCCGGGACCTAGGGAACCCTAGCTTTCTGGTGTACATCTGGACTTTGCCCTCCCTGCATTCAGTTTCTATTTACTCTAAGTGGTTGCACACACTCATGATTGCTCATATCCTCATGATCTGTTTACGTGTTTCCTCTTTATGCATTTCTTCTTGTGTTTCCCAACTCAAACTAGAAAGAGACAGACAGACAGACACACACACAGAGTGGCAGAACCAGCTCTTGGTCACCGCCTCAATGGGACACAGTTTGTTCTGTGTCTTAGGTCCCCAGCTGCCCTACAGACCAGCTGCCATTGGCCCAATAAGTGTGGGTAAACATGGTTTGAGTAGATCTGTCTCACCTACAGACTCGAGACTCATGGGACTAAGGACGGACAGAATTAGGAGGCTCCAAGGTCATCTGAGCCAGTCCTCTGTTTGATACCAGAATTGAGTCATTAAATGCATCCCTAACAAGGTCCCTTTCTAACTCAGCCCTAGTCAAACTTGAATGTGCATAAGATTTACTTGGAGAACTCAGTAAAAAGTTTATTGAAGGGTATGGTGTCCCAGGCTGGTAATCCCAGCATTTATGAGGCTGAGACAGGATGGTCTCCAATTTCAACCCATCCTGGGCAGCATAGTGAGACCCAGTCTCAGAAACACAAGGCTTGGGGGCTGTACCTCAGTGTAGAGTCTTTGCTACCCATGTTCAAGACCCTACATTCCATCCCCAACATTGAAAAATATGCAAATTAATTGTCTCTTAGACTTCACCCACAGGGCCTTTGCTTTCACGGATCTGGAGTGAAGCCTGATTTTAGATTGGAACAAGAGCTTGGGGAAGCCAGTGCTTCTCAGCCCAGTGACAAGGAAGGCCACTTTCCCAGCCACCTCTTCCCAGAGGCTCTGCAGGCCCAATGTCACATCCCGTATCTTTTTAAAGCGGAGATCTGTTTATTTTTATTTTGTGTTTATGAATGTTTTGTCTACACATACGTATGTGCACCAAGTGCATTCAGTGCCCGAGGTGGCTAGAAAAGAGACTCAAATCCTTGGAACTAGAGTTAACAGACACTCTCATGTGGGTACTGGGAACCGAACCCAGGTCCTCTAGAAGAATGGGCATCATTCTAACCCATCTAGCAATCTCTCTAACCCATGTCCTACATCTTAAACTCTGTCCCTGTCCGTCTACCCAGTTCTGGTTCCTCACATGCCACCGACCTCACCCTGACATGTGTCTTCTCTGGTTCTCAGGGCTTCAGCCAGCAGATCCTCTCCAACGAGGACACTGGGACCATCTGCTATGCTGCTCTCATCCACCTAAATCACGTGAGCCCCCAGGACTCCATCCATAGCAACTCCCAGCCCTACCGGAAGCCCTCGCCTGACCCGCTTATGACTGTGGAATATGCCAGCATCTCTAGAAACAGACTCCAGTCCTCCAAGTCAGCTTCCCTAGAGGTGGAGACAAGGAGCTGAGGGCTCGGTTCTCAGGGCAGCGAGCACACAGAGTCAACACTACCGTTCCAGTGGACGAGCAACTTCCTACAGCTAAGATGGCCTCAGACAACTGGGGCCACACTTTCTTCAAGGAAGATGACCAAAGGTGCACTTGGAGAGGGCCCCTAGACCCTTGTTCTCTCCCCTCTGGAGGCCTGGGACCAATGCTGCTTTGGACACAGTCTATGTGGAAGGGACCTGGTCCAGTGCCTCTGAATGGCCCTAGCCTCCTTTCCTTTTGTGACCGCCACTTCCTTCCCCCGTGATTCTCAAAACCCAGGCAGATTGCACAAGTTCCTCAGGAGCTCTATGTTGACTGGGGAGCTCTGACCAACTGCCGACTCCTCCCCACACCAGCCTGGCTCCTGTTTCTAAAACCATCCTGCTCGGGGAATTCTGGTGGGCTTGTCAGGAAGAATACAAAGATGTAGGCAGTGCCCATCACTGTCTTCTGAGACATTTCCACTCATGACAAGACTGGGGAGCTCTTTTTTCTTTTTAACCATAGCCAGTCACACATCTCTGTCAGAACACATCTGGGCTCCTCTGTCTTCTAGTGGTCCACAATTCACTGTGTCTACCTGCACCATCTAAGACCACGTCCACCTTCCAGGATCCTAGCACTGAAGATGAGGTTCCGTCCTCAGCACGGAGCTCCATGCAGACACGGGCTGCTCACCCGTGTGATGCAGGTATTTGGACTAAGGGAGGCAGGTACAGGGAAGAAGCGGGATGCTGTGGCTGTTGCCCTGCTCCTGGGGACGCTGCCTCGCCCTACCTGCCATGTCCTCCTGCAACACAGATTTGACTGGAAGAGACTGGACGATTGCTGCCCCTGGCCTTCCATCCAACTCAGTCTTGCTCTTGGGTTATTGTTTTTTGCTTGTTGTTTTACCTGGCCTGTGGTGCTTCATGACTCTTAACAGCACATTTACACTTGGTCTATGTTTCAGTCCACACAGTTCCCTGAGAGTTCTTTATTGTATGTTCCTTGAATTGCCTCTGCGTGTCTATGGCTCACCTTGAGGGCCAGGCTCCTTAGGAACCATGAAAACCCAAAAGGTTCTCTCAGACTGGAGCTCCTGGAACTGACTACCCTGCCTTCGCTGGACTGGTACTGATGGATTCGTAGGACTCCTGGTCTCTACACTCAAGCTTGACGACAGAGAGAGTCATTCTAGGGCGTGGTTGGGAATACTTACAATGTGCCTCGTGCCTCTATATGGATGAAGAGCCCAAACATCCCTGTTTGCGTACACTCCTCTGTTTTACAGATGGGGATATTCTGAGGCACAGAGAGAGACTGGGGCCCACAGGTAATAAATGATAAATTGCAGATTCTGTTGTGTTTTCCACTGTGCTTCTGGCCCCTGCTCCCTCAAGGATCTCTTTGTGTACATATTGGGGGAGACATGTGGGAAAAAAAAAGACAATCATGGCTTAGCTGCGGGGATGCAATAGAGGCCAGGATAGGACAAGGGAGCAGGGCCTGAGTGACAGAAGCCTCGAGACGCAATGGGGGACCACTGCTGATGAAAGGCTTGAGGTGAGCAATTCCTTCCATGGCTCCAGGGAAGACATCTTGAACTCCTCCTTCCCGGTCTACACTGCTGCTCCTACTGAAGGAGGAGGCCAGAAAAGAGTGTCAGAGTCCCTGGAGCTGGAGTTACAGGCAGTTGTGAACCTCTTCTATGGCCCCAAGATGGGTGGTGGAAACTGAACTTGATTCTTCTGGAAAAGCAAGAAGCACCCTTAACCTTTGAACAACCGTCATTTCTGCAGGCCCCTCTCCTTAATTTTTTTTTAATCATGCTTTGAAATTTTCAGACATTTATTTTGCTTTGTACATTTTTTTTAATAGTCCAAGACCCACACCCAAGGAATGGTTCACCTACTTTCAGGGTGGGTCTTCCCACTTCTGTTAACCTAGCCTGGATAAGGCCTCACAGGCCTCATCAGAGGCTTGTCACCGATCTGGTATTGGCCAACCCAGAGGAGAGATGCTTCTCAACCTTTTGAGTCACAAGAGGTTCCAGGCCATTCACATATCTTCACGGGCAGTCAGTCCCTGAGGGTCAGCCTTCACTTTCCCTCCATCTTGCTCAGGGAGCTGCAGGTGACAGCTAAAGAGTGCATCACCAGCCTCTCTTTTTTGTGCCTCAGGGGTTGTTTCAAGGAGGAGACACTTTGTCATGTGTCAACAACCATGGCAATAACAACAACATAAAAACAAATAGCAGAGGCTGGGAGTGGTCTACACCTTTCATCCCAGCGCTCCTGAGGTGGAGGAAGGTGGATTACTGTGAGTTCAAGGCCAGTTTGATCTACAGCCAAGTCAACCAGGATTACATAGCAAGACCCTGTCTCAAAACAACCATAACAGAAACATAGCTAAAGATGAATCTGGAGAACAGGATATGGGGTGAGGGTTTGGCCTTACCCTGCCAGAAGCCAAAACGCACTCCAAAGCTATTAATATTTACTGCTGTATTTGGAATGGAAAACTGGTTGGGGCAACCGAGCTGAGATGAGAGAAACAGACTGAGACACATAGAGATGTGGGGGAGGGAGGGGGTTTGACGGAGCAGACATTCCCGGTGGGGGGGGGGGGGGGGGGGGGGGAGGCTGACACAGCCATTCTTTTCCATATGGAGAAAAAATAAAATTAGATTCCTACCTTATGTCTTACACAAAAATACATTCCAGATGGAGCAGAAGCTAAATGTGAAAAGCTGAACAATAAAACCTTTAGAAAAAAATATACAAGCATTTATAGGAGCTGAGTATAGTGGCACACGCCTTTAATGCCAACACTTGGGAAGCAGAGGCAGGTGGATCTCTGTGAGTTTGAGGCTAGCCTGATTTACATAGATCTCCAGGTTAGCCAGGGCTACATAGTGAGAACCTGCCCAAACAAACAAACATGAGCTTCTATGATTTCAGGGTAGAAGATTTCTTACAAGACAGCAAAGATAAAATCCATACATGCTGTTTTTTTTTTTTTAGCCCATATGTTTGACTTCTCTAAAATTGAAAACTTTGGTATCAAAGGAGATTCTAGAAACACAGCAACAGGATGAGCTCTAGACAAAGACAGGACTCATGGTGCACATAGCTGGGAAGAGATCACTAGCCCAAATGAACAGGTGTAGCTTCCAACTTCATTAAAAGGAGGACAAGATGGTTTAGAGGGCAAGCTTGACCACCTGAGTTTAGTCCTGAAACTTTTCCAGAGGTGGATGGAGGGAACTGACTCTGCAGAGTTGCCTTGTCTCCTCTCCACGTGTGCCATGGCATTCACACCCCCTGCCCTCCTTACTAATAATTTGGGGCCAGGCAAGATGTCTCAGCAGATAAAAGCACCTGCTGCTAGTCCTGACAATCTGAGTTTGATCCCAAGAACTTACCTCATGGAAGAAGAGAAAAGACTCCCATAGACCATCCGCTGACCTCAACATGTGTGCTGGGGCATGCGTATGCATGTCCCCCATAATAAAATAGTGCGTTTCTTTTCGTTGAAAAAAAGGACAAACCATTTTCAACTGCAATACAGGGAAGAATAAATCTGCAGAGCAGTTGTAAGAGAGTGAGCCCTAGAGGAACAGCATACTGTTAATTCCACCAGCATCAGTTATGAGAAAAACATCACATGTCAACCAGAAACACTGATGCCTACTGCGCTGCCTGGACTCTTTAGATACAGGGCTGGGGATGTGGTTCAGTGGCAGGGTACTTGTCTGTTATGTTAAAAGCCCTGGATTCAATCCTTAATATATATATTTACACACAGACATAGACACTAGATGCATAGAGATATTTGTAAATGATGTACTCTCCCCCTCTCTCTCCTCTCCTCTTCTTTCCTCTTCTCCATTCTCTTCCTGTCCCTTCCCTCTGATTCTCTTCCCTTCCCCTTTTCTCTTCTCCCCTCCTCCCTGTTCAACCCCCCATTTCCTTGTGACTCTGGGAAATCCAAGCCAAGATCTTGCATATACTAGGCAGTGTTCAATCACTAAGCTGTATCCTGAGCCTTGACTTTACGTTTTTTGAATTCTGAAGAGTCCTAATAATCGTTATTGGAAAATATACAGTTCCTCCAAATGTGGAAGCCCAAATGGTCTCTCCTGTAAAATCTCTTTGAGTCTGTGTTACTATCAGTTTCTAGTACATCAATATTTATACAACAGAGAAAACAACATTTAAAAATGGACACGGAATTAAAAAAAAAACTCAAAACCTCGAACATAGTGTCATATGTAAACTTCAGTGTGGAGAAAAGTCAGTGTAAAATTCCACCTTATACCATGTGAGAGAGAACATAGGGTTTTCATTTCATGGATCTGAGCCATCTTTCCTCTCCTTCGAACTCTTCATTTCAAATACAGGGTTTGACAAAGCTGGGGCACATGTAAGGTGTATATTCTCTGTGGATTTCTGTATGGTTAATTAAGACACTCCCATGGACCAGCCTCACTCCATCTTAAGATTAAAGTCATCTTGTGACAGAGTCAAAATAAGTTCATTCCTGTTTTCTGTAAAACTTGAATTTGACCAGGTCTTGTCCCATCTTCTGGAATTTGACAAGTTCCACACCCTATACCCTGACCTCCACCCTCATAAGATATTCTGCCAAATAATTTTGAGATGTTCAGCCAAGTTTCTATATAACCAAAATTCCTCTGGAAATCCCCCAACCCTTGAAAACTCCCAAGTATTGCAGTTTTTTGGGTGCTGTGTAAGGCCCACTTTTTCCCATGTTCAATGCTATTTCCTCAAACCCCACTTTTGGGAGAGACAGCTCTGTCTGACAGAAGATAAAGCTTGCTTAATTTGACCCAAGAATTAGGGTAATGGTCTTTACTCTCATTCGGTGGGATTAACAATGGGAGGCCCCAACGAGACCAAGACCCCAACCCAAATTCTGAAGCTGTGCCTTCACTCTGGGACTCCAGATGGGAATGCTGCCTCCGGAGGTGGTGCGCATCTTAAAGATGTTTCAAGGCTCTGAGGCACGCTTTCAATTTGGCGGATTGCTGGGGTAAACCGCTGCTCTAAAAAGAAAGCTGCCTGAGGAGGCCTCCATGGGTAAGCCGTAGATGGTATCCCCTTCTATGGCATCTGGTGCTGTTTCTGACAGGATCCTGTCTGGAGGACGGAGAGGAACTTGAGGAGGTCCACGTACTCCTGCCCTGGGCACTAGCAAGACCTTGCACTGCCCATTTGTGCTTTTGGCGCCTGGTTCTTGGTCCCCTGTGTTTTGTTTGACTCCTTCCCCAGAGAGCTAGTGAAAAGTCTCTTTGCCTGCCTGGTTCTTGGATGATAGGGACCGAGATGGAAATCGGCCCCTTGCATGTTTTGTTTTCGACCAGTCTCTTTTGACTTCTTGAATTGTCTGTGTTCTGTGTTTACTGGTTTTGGGTTTTGCTGAGTGTCTCTTTGAATCTGCTGCTGCAGGGGCTGTGTGTCTCAATTTCTTTTATAGCAAGTTAGTGCCTTTTTATAAGATTAGGACTCAAGCTAAGTTCCAAATTGGTTAACATTTTCATTTTAACATTAAGCCTCAGCACAGGCTTTGTTTTCCCTTGGTCTGACTAGTGCTGGCTGGAATGAAATGCTCTGAGGAAAACCACAGCAGGCTAGGGACTCCGTTCTCAAGTGGCTCTGGTCCCTCTCCCTGGCTGCTGAATTCAGTTTATCAGGGATTCAGATGTCTTTTAGACATGGATAATATTGAAATATTGTTTTATGCTGTCCTGCTTTATTGAAAAGTTGGCTCTGGAGTTGGGTTATGGCTCTCTCTTCTCTAGACCCAAGCATGCTTATTTAAAAGTTTCCAGTCTGTCTTAGGATAGATGTGCCACCTGGCTTTAGGACATAAAAGAGAGGGGAAAATAAAACAGCTGAAGGAAAAAAAAAGATGGTTTTTAAGACTTTTGCTAAAATATAAACTTTATCTCAAAATTAATTTTATTTTATTTGGTTTTTCAAGATAGGGTTTCTCTGCGTAACAGCTTCCATTAACATATTAAATGTCAAATTCAGCAGATCTCTGAAAGGTTTTGAGGGCCATCTATTAACTCTACCTGATTTTAAATAAACTTCGCTTGTTTTTAGTTATTTGCTTTAGGCTTAACCCTAAAACATATAGGAGGCTAAACAAAGCTTATTCCTGTAAACGAATTACATTTGTGCCCAGCATGACTCCATAGTTCTGAACATATTAAAGAATTTGTTCACTTATAAGGTGACTGACTACCAACCTATGTGTCTTCAGTTCTTTTATAGCAAGCTAGTAGCTTTTTATAAGATTAGGACTCAAGCTAACTTCTAAATTGGTTAACATTTTCATTTTAACTTTAGCCCTTAAAAACAATGACCTTGTGGCTTTAGACTAGGTGTGCTGTAGGCCCAGTAGAACTGAACAGGAAACACAGTAGGCATTGATGTCCTACCTACATCCAGCAATAAGGACCAGTCCTTAGCATTTGCATAATTTGCTACCAATAACCAGAACCTGCATGTGCATATCAAAGTATCTGGTCCTGCGTCCTATCGTATGGTCCTATCCAGCCACCAACAGGCTTGTGCACATCACCAGTGTCAGCATCTTTGTCTCAAGGCAACACGGATTTTAAGATGCCATCTTTGCACTAGAGGTCCCTGTGGGGCCAGAATTTAATTAATTCTTTTAGGCTTAGTCCTCTATGTAAAGTGCAAACTAGAAGTGGCAAAATTATTCAAAATAAAAATTATTTTTGCATATATCAGATGACAGCATCTCTGGTTTGATAAATGGAGACGTAATGAATTTGAGGACATGTAAGGATAAACATTTTGATCCAATCCATGATATATGAGATAAAGTTGACATCCAGAAAACCTGTTTTGTAGTTTCTTTTTAAGAGAAAATAGTTATAAACCATAGTAAACAAAGCCTTATTTATGTCACCTTGATTGAGGAATAAAAATTATTAAAGGTTATTATTTATATCTTTAATTATAAGGTTTTTTTAGTGTTGTTTCTCAATTTTGTTTTGTTTTGTTTTTGAGACAGAGTTTCTCTGTGTAACAGCCTTGGCTGTCCCTGACTCTCTGTGTAGACCAGGCTGGTCTGGAACTCACAGAGATCCACCTACTTCTCCCTCCCAAGTTCTGGGATTAAAGGCCTGTGCCACCACGCTCAGCTCTCAAATCTTTTAAAGCAAGAGTTGAATTTAAGTCATATATACAGTATGTTGTAGTAAATTAAAATTATCAGTGCATAGATTTTTAAATTATCAACTTTTCTGTTATAAGTTTAACAACCTTTTTTAAGTTTTGGGTTACCCTTTTGTTTTAGACTGTAAATCTTTAACCATACTTAATACATTTACAGGTTTTGAGATACAGAAAGTTCATATAATAGTTTTGTAAATCTTGAGATAGCTGGGCATGGTGGTGCATGCCTTTAATTCCAGCACTCAGGAGGCAGAGGCAGGTGAATCTCTGTGAGTTCGAGCCAGCCTGGTCTACCAGCTGAGTCTAGGACAGCCAGGGATGTTACACAGAGAAACCCTGTCTTGAAAAACCAAACAAAAACAAAAGCAACAAAAAATAAAACAAAAGTTTAATGGGAAAAGCTTTCCATAATAGACAGAAATGCCAGATCCTAGTGGCCACCCTAAAGTCTCCAAAGAAGACAGATGGGGACAGACCTGGATTGTGGTGGAGCTAACCACTGGGGAAAACTGTCCCAATGTCTCACCTGTTGCCAAGACCCTGCACTGTTAGGTTGACAGCCCTGGTCTGCCTAAGTCAAGGTAGGCCAGTTTTCCCAAGTTTCTTATCCACAGCAAAACCTCTCAGACCTTCCGTGCCTGGGTGCTAAAGGCCTTTGCTCTCCTATACAGCAGCTGAAGCTGCAGTTTTGTCCTGTGTGATAGTCAAAAATGGAGCTCTGTCTGTAACGAAACCACCCCTGGAGCCTAGGGTAACTTTCCAGGTAACAGTAAATCTCTGTCATTTTCATTGATGGAGAAGCCATGTGGATTATTCCTGCTGTAGTTTACCATCCTCAGATCCCTGATGGTGTTGACAGCTAAGTGTAGCCTTATCTGTTTAACGACAGCTACCTGGTGAATGCATTTCATATATCACACTCAGGTCTTGCCCTCCTAGAGCCATTAGGCCCCCTGATGAGAGAGACAAAGTCACACACAGGCTTGATTTACTAACAGGGTTATCATATGTGAAAGGATAAACGGGTTTCAGATATAACTTTTTACTACTCCTTTATTTAAAGGAACTTGTTTTGTAATGAATGACTACTCTCAGTAATCAATCACCTGTGTATCATGGTAAATGATTGGATTAAAAAAGGTTTTAAATTTATGTAAGTTCTGAGGGTCTCAGAAAATATTCTAAAGTAATGCAAGTAATAAAGTTGAGGATATGAAAACTAAATAAGGTATAAAGTTCTAAAAATGATTTAAGATTTCATTTGGTTATCTCCTAAATATAGACTTGAAGATGCTTCTCATATTTAACATCCCATAATGCCAAAAACATCTCTGTCCAATCTATATCTAGCCCTGGACAGAAAAAACAAAGTATTCATGGTTTTTAACCTGAAATCAAAGCCTTTGCTATGACTCAAAACCACGAGCCTACTCCAGCTGTTTTACAGATGTTAGCTGTTTTTTTTTTCTACAACGTGGACTTCAGTACAGATCTCAAACAATGGTAATGCTAATGTAGCTAAAACTTTTATCTTTTTTTTTTAATTAAAGATTCACTTAAGCTTCAGGGAGTCCTAACTTGAATCCACCCATCACAGGACAAATGAACTCCAGATAAGTACTCCTGTCATGTTAATCAGCAAGCTGAGCTTCCCTGCCGATTGCTTATTCTAAAAGGAAATCTCCAAATGTAAGTCTTTTTCTTTAAGTTCCTTAACTTTAGTTTTTGTCCTTAGTTTATATCTGTGTCTGCAGAGTTCCACTCGGCTGGTAGACAGCATCCAGAAATCAGCTATGAACTACAAACTGCCCCAAAGGTGATCCACACCAAATAGTCCTACAAAACTGGAGAGCCCTGGACTTGCAGAAAATGAATGTGAACCATTCCAGATGACATGCTTGCTCACTGTCCCTTCAGCTGAGACACCAAGCCAGATGCTTCCAATGAGTGCTCCATTGCCCTAATCCCCTTCTGGTCTTTGGCTAATAGTCCAGCCTTCTTGGACACTGACAACAGCGCTCTAATTTCAACAGGAAGTAGTTAGAATGCATTGTTTCTTATCCTCAACAAAGGCTAGAATGTTAAATCTAAAGGGAACTCCCTGGCAAGGGGAACAAAATGATATTGGCATAGCAGGGCCCATTCTTGTCAAAAAGGTACCTATTTAAACCAAGTAGACCAAAGTATAGGTAGATTCATTAACTAAAATAGTTCTACAATGTGATAAGGTGCCTGACCTGCTGCTCTATGCAGAACAAAAAAGATAACTTCAAGAAAAAAATTTATTCTTTCTATGCTAACCCATCAGATATAATTAAAGAAATCCTGGCCGTGATACAAGTTTTGTCTCTTGCCAACTAGAAAATGCTAAGATTCTTGCTGTCTGCTGGCATTATCAGCCCACACAGCAGATATAAATGACCCTTCCTTATCAAGGATTTGGAAGAGACACATAATACAAGGGGGGAAAGGATGGACCAGCCTGACTCCATCTTAAGATTAAAGCCATCTTGTGACAGAGTCAAAATAAGTTCATTCCTGTTTTCTGTAAAGCTTGTATTTGACCAGGTCTTGTCCCATCTTCTGGAATTTGACAAGTTCCACACCCTATACCCTGACCTCCACCCTCATAAGATATTCTGCCAAATAATTTTGAGATGTTCAGCCAAGTTTCTATGCAACCAAAGTTCCTCTGGAAATCCCCCAACCCTAGAAAACCCCCTAGTCTTGCAGTTTTTGGGCGGGCTATATAAGACCCGCTTCTTCCCATGTTCAATGCTATTTTCTCAAACCCCACTTTAGGGAGAGACAGCCCTGTCTGACAGAAGATAAAGCTTGCTTAATTTGACCCAAGAATCTGGGTAATGATCTTTACTTTCATTTGGTGGGAGTAACAATTTATGTTAAGCAAAGTTACTGCAACAGTTTGTGAAACAGTTGATGTTGCACTTAGAGGGGGAGGGGCTCTGAGGAGAAGGCTTGGTCCGTTATCACCCAGCTGGGGGACAGAGGTAAAGCCGCCACAGGGATCACAGAGACTTGGGGAGTCATGGAGCAGGAGGCAGAAGAGGACTGAGGACAGTTTCGTTGGGATATGGATACTCAGGAGCACACAGCCGTAGTGTTCTAGCTAGTAATAAACACTGTGATCAAAAGCGATCTGGGGAAGAATGGGTTTATTTGGCGTACATTTCCTCATCACAAGCCATCACTGAGGGAACCTAAAGGCAGGAGTGCTGAACCTGAAGCGGACAGCATGAAGGTGTGCTAATTGTTCTCCATGGTTTTCTTATACACCCCTGGAGACCACGTACCCAGGGGTGGCGCCACCCTCACTGAGCTGTGTCCTTCCCACATCAATCACTAATCAAGACAATGTCACATAGAGTTACCAACAGGCTAATCTTATGACAACGTTGTCTCAATTAAGGTTCCTTTTCCCAGATGACTCTAGCTTGTGTCAAGTTGAGAAATAGCTACCTCATTAGAGCTATGTAGCCTCTGACAAGGAGAATGTCTAGTGGCCAGTCTGGAGAGGAAGCTAAGGAAGGAGCTGGGGAAAAGTTCATCTCCAAAGACAAATCAATGAGGGTGAGAAGGGGGGTAGCTTGGTGACCCCAGGCAAGTAGCCTGAAAAGTTCTGACCCTTTTGTTGAGCTGATGAAAGTAGAGAATTCAAAGAAGGCAGAAGCTTCCACAGACACGGGAGAAGCATTAGTGTTCCACAGATGAACTAACTGTGGCAACACAAGTTTTGTTTGTTTTTTTTTTTTTCTCACTCGAGCCACAGTGTCAATTAGGAGACTGCTCTCCACAGCCAGTTAGATACCCAAGTTCCTTCCCACAAGTGTGTCTGTCACCTTCAGAACGTAGAGCTTCCATGGGACCCTCTTCCTCGAGGCAAGGAGAGGGAGGGAACATTGAGGGACTGTAACAGAAGTTCTATGGGACAGGACTGGAGCTGGCAAACCTAGTTTCTTCTAGAATACAGGGTGTGGCCAGCTCTGGCTGTAAACGAATTTGGAAGACATAGGCTAGCTATTTTCTTAGGAGGAAACTAGACAAATCTATCCATCCTCTCTTCCAAGAGTTAGGTTGTTTAAAGATAGTAGTTCTAAAAGACAGTCAGCCTGTCCTTTTTCCTGATGGCCCTACACATGTGTTTGGGATAAGGTCTTACATCCAATGGTACACAACACATGAGCTTAATCAGTGATACTGTTTTAAGTGATAGAATTCAGGACTGTGTTTTGTTTTCTAGAGTGATTTTAAAATGTATTTTTACACAAAGTTATTAAATATGATTTATTTATGGGCTTTTAAAAAATATACAACATGTTCTATATCTATCTATCTATCTATCTATCTATCTATCTATCTATCTATCTATCATCTAATCAATTCCTTCTTAAAACTGTGCCCCACTTAAACATGGTAGGTAGCCTGGGATCACTACCTATGATTGCAGATCTGATATTCTGACTATCTCAGAATTCCTTACCAAGCTGAGTGTGGTGACCCATGATTGTAATCCTAGCACTCTGGAGGCAGAGGCAAGAGGGTCTCTGTGAGTTCTAGGACAGCCTGGGCTACATCGAAAGACTGTCTTAAAATAAATGAACACAAAAGAAAACCAAAGAAAAGTGTTTATGGGAATTATTGATAACACCCATGTGTGTCGTGGGTGTTGGATACTTAATAAGTATTGTTATAATGTAGGATATAATTTCTATGCATGGGTCTTCAAATTTTAATTTTTCTAGGTTACTGTTTTAAAATTTCCCCTTAAAAGTTTTCGAGACTCAATTTCCAGCATCCAATTTAAGGATGACTTTTGTTTGCTATTCGAATTCAGAATCAAATGATAATTTCAGGGTAGATGCTCCAAAAAAAGTTTAAAAATAGCTTTAGAGGGGGTGAGGGGTTAGGCAAGGTCAGAATGGCTTTGGCTCAGGTTTTATCTCTTGCCACTATGAGGGTTGCGACCCAGCACGGACCGGGCATCGTGGGGAAACAGCGCCACTGTGCGGTGGATCCGCTGGGCTGGCGATGACAGAGAGTCGTGGGGAATCAGCGCCACCTTGCGGGAAGTCCGCTCGGACTGGCAATGAGAACTGGTCCTTGGAGAAATCTGCTTTACCTTCAGTAAGCAGGGATTCTCTAATATCCTCTAATGCCTCCTCTCTCTCATGGAGGCATTATGCCTCCGTCAGGGCAGAACAAGCCCTAAGGCGCCAGAAGTCTGTGGGCAGAGCATCCATGTCTTCTGGGTGTGCCACCTCTAGGCATCTATGCATGTTCAGCAGTCAGGAAAACTCTCTGAACTCTGTCTTGTCACCAGAATCAATGACATCACTGGCCATGGTTGACTTCTATGTCTTCAGCCCCTGTCCGCTTCCTGAAATTTGAAAGTAGAGCTGAAATTTCCAGCCCTCTTAGCCCATGGTTGATTCCCCTGACAACCAGCCCCCATCTTGATGCTACCTCAGAGCCCACCAAGGGGCTCCTACCACTTAGGAAATTTAGGTGTTCCTGTCAGCTGTTCCCCATTCAGAGAACTACAAATATCTTAGGAGATCAGAGACAACAATCTGAGTGAAAAACCCAATTAGTGAACAAAGTGCTTTCCTGGCAACCCCTTCCACAAGGACATTAAGGATTTTGTTTCAAGAACCTAATATAGAGAACACATATGTATTTTTTATTATATATCACAGTGTTGCAAAAGCTCCTCATAAAGAGAAGACAGAGACAGACAGACAGAGAAAGAGAGAGGGAGAGAGAGAGAGAGAGAGAGAGAGAGAGAGAGAGAATGCAGGAATGCAGGGGCAAGAGTTAGAAGCAGAGGAAAAGCCGGGCGTGGTGGCGCACACCTTTAATCCCAGCACTCAGGAGGCAGAGGCAATTGGATCTCTGTGAGTTTGAAGCCAGTCTAGTCTACAAAGTGAGTCCAGGACAAACAGATGTATTATACAGAGAAACTCTGTCTCAAAGAACAAACAAACAAAAGAAGCAGAGGAAAGAGGAAGGAAGGAAAAAGAAGGAGGAAAGTGGCAGGCAGACAGAAAAGATACCCATGAACCTGGCTGAGGACCAACTTTGCATAGTAATTTGTCTGTTTTCTCCAGGTGTAATAAGCCCAAAGGACAAAAAGAACACTGAAAGCGATAATAGCTTTGGAAAGCTACTGTTGGCAAGAGCATTGATGTCACTATTCCATGCCTTTTGTGCCATGATATGAGATAAAGCAAATGAGTTATTTGAGAATCTAACTCTACAGTTTCGGCGTGAGGTTCTCTGTGTGGGAGAAAGGAGACAAAGGCACGAGATAAGGGTCTTAACCCCATCTGTAGTCCAAGTTTCTTCTTTTTGAATTAATTTGTTATTGGGGGAGCCACAGTTGACACAGTGTGCATGTAGAGAGAGATCAGGTGACAGCTTTGTGGTGTCGATTCTCTCCATCCATCTTTATGGGGGTCCAGGGATCTAACTCAAGTCCTTGGCTTGGGCAGCAAGAGCCTTTAGCTGCTCAGCCATCTCAGTGGCCTTAGTCCCGCTTTTCTATTGACAGCATCTTTACAAACAATTAGGCAGCAGCTGAGTGCAACCCTGCAGTCTCAGCCTAGGGATATGGAGGCAGTAGGATCACGAGATCACAATTATCCTAAGCTATAACGGAAGTTTGAGGCTAGCTTGTCTATGTAAGGCCCCCATCTTGAAAAATAAAGAATTGAAAGAGTCCTGGCCTCCACCAGGCCACCTTACTAAGAACGCTAAAAAACGTCTGGAGTCCGTGATTACCCTGGTAGCAATGAGGCCCCATAGTGTCCAGATTGTGGTGGTCATCGTTTCATTTCTGTTGCTGTGATAAAATATCCTGACAAAAGCAGCTTTAGGAGAGAAAGTATTTATTCAGCTTACAGTTCCAGGTAACAGTTCATTGTTGCAGGAAAGTCAGGAACTTGAAGCAGCTAGTCACATCCAGCGTCAAAGGCAGAGAGAAAGAATAAATAAATGCGTGCTTCTTCTGCTCAGCAATTCCTTTTACTCATACAGTCCAGGATCCCCTATCTAGGGAATGGTGCCACCCATGGTGGGCTGGCTCTTACTACCTCAGTTAACACAGAGGAGAAAACCAATCATTCCTCTTCTGCTGGCATGCCTACAAGCCACGCTGATCTAGACAGCCTCTGAATGAGACTGTCTTCTTAGGTGGTTCTTGGCTGTATCAAGTTGATGAATACATACACCTCAGTGGTCTTGAAATACTGATTCTTTTTATTTTTATTTTTATTTTCTTTTGGGGAAGGTCCTCCCTATGTATCCTAGGCTGGCCTTGAACTTGCAATCTTCCTGCCTTGGCTTTCCAGCTGTTGGGATTATAGGCATCTGCTATGACATGCGATAGTATTAATTGTCAACTTCATAGAATCTAGAATTGCCTGGGAGATGGCCCTGGAATCTGGCTCTGGGAGATCATCTTAATTACATTTAATTATGAGCAGGATAACTCCCAGGGCTTGGGGTCCTGGACTGAAAAAAAAATAGGGAAAGGAAGTTGAACAGCAGAAAACATGGGTTTGTCTATCTCTGCTTTTTTACTTTGGATGTGATGCAGAATTCAAGCCCCTGATGCCATGGCTTCCCACCATGATGCTCTGTAATCTGGGACTCTGAGCCAGATAAATCTCTCTTTTAAACTGCCTTTGTCTGAGTATTTATCACAGCCACAGGAAAAGAAACTAAGACACAGACCAGGCATTAAAATACCAATTTTCACTAAAAATGGAAGCAAAAAAAAAATCAAATACAACCAACCAAATAACAACAACAACAGTTTATAAAATGAGAGAATGAAGCACTCCTTCAGCCTTTTATTTTGAGATGGAGCCTCAGATCCTCACTGTGTCTCATCCTCCCCAGTGGAGGAATTATGGGTGTGCACCACAATCTGCTCTGCTACCTTTTTTTCTTTTTTTGTCACTGAAAAAAGTACTTATTAAAATTACTTATGATTAATACATATGTGGGCATGTGTGTGAGGTCAGAGGGACAACTCTTTCCTCTCTCAGGTGGGTCCCAGGGATTGAACTCAGGCCATCAGGCTCACACAGCAACTGCCTGAACCACTGAGCCGTCTTGCCTGGGCCCTCTCTTGCTTTTCTGAGCGAGTCGTGTCTCACAGGAGTGGTGAGTGACCCATGAAGAAGGAGCCTCAAATGAACTGAGCACAAATGGCTTCGGTCACGGAGAAGAAGCCCCTGCCCCCTTGGCTGAGGCCCTCTGGAACCACACCCCAACCTGCGACACGTTTACAAAGTCGCTACAGTTAAGTCAGCTTAAGGAACTATAGGGGCCAAGGAAAGCAGCACTGGGGCCGGGTAGGGGAGTGGTGTGTGCGTGTGGGCGTCCGCGCACGTGTATGTGAATGCTGATTCTGTAGGCCACACACTGTAGCGAGCCCTGCAGGAGAAACTATCTGGTTTCCTTAGCAAATAAAGTACAAGGGAAGAAAAAAAAAGTAGAAGTAGAGGGAACTAGAGACTAAAATAGACACAGAGGACATGTCTTTGCCAACCATGTGTGCTGACTAGCTTGTATCCCTGGTTTTTTTTTTTTTTTTTAGCTTATAGAATGCATACAGCATTGTGGGTGCTGGGAGAGGGCTTCCTCGTGATGTGCTTGCTTTGCAAGCAATGAGGACCCGAGCTCACTCTCCAGAGCCCACACAAAGAGCCAGGTGTGAAGCCTGCATGCTTTTCTCATTGCTTCATGAGAAGATATTTGGTGAGCCATGCACCTAA
The DNA here is from genome assembly GCA_907164525.1 of Lophiomys imhausi. NCBI lineage: Eukaryota > Metazoa > Chordata > Mammalia > Rodentia > Muridae > Lophiomys > Lophiomys imhausi. The sequence goes on from CAJQZJ010001969.1 coordinate 2,828,893, forward strand.
CACAAAATGTGCGACAAAGGGTGGATAAGTTTTGATGGAAAAACTCATTTTTACAAACTATTTTAAAGGTCTAATAGGTTAAAAAGATTTTGTCCTCGTATCCTTAGGTCAGAATGAATATATCGTTAAACATGTTGTGTAATGCCCAAATTTAACCTGTAAGCCCCACCTGCGAAAGGAACAGGTAACTTCCTGGCATGCTGGGAGTTGTAGTTCTTGGAAAAATAACGCAGCCTCATGGGAAAGTACGGTGGCCTATAGGTTTGTCCCTATAAAACGGCAACACGTGTTTGAGGCCATTCAGCTGGAAAATTCCAGGGAAATGGTCCTGACCAAAGTCCATCTCTTGGTCAGTATTTAATATTTAATAAATCTTGTTTCAAATTTGGCCCAAAATGGTGGAATTTTTCTCCAGTGAATCTCAGGATTAACAGTTGTTATCCATTGTATATAAAATTATGTAACGTAACTCTTTAATCATTAAAGTTAGATGCTGTCATGGGGAAAAAAAGACCCAGACATGGTGGTGTGTACTTGTAAATCCGAGCTCTGGGCAGGTGGAGATAGATGAATCCCTGGGGCTCACTGACCACAAAGTGTAGCCCAATTGGTGAATTTCATGCCAAGTGAGAGACCCTGTCTCAAAAGATGAGGTAGATGATCCCCAAGCAAGACACCTCCGGCCTCCTCAGATTCATGCACACGGCAGGCACACACGCACGCACATACACGCGACCCAAGAATGGCTCCTGTACAGTGATTTAGGGCCACTCCATGCATCAGTCCCACACTGGACTGTTGTCCTGTGGTGAGACACTGTCTGTTATTTCCATGTCACATGGCACATCCCAGGAGGAATGAGTCTAGACACAATCATGACAACAGAGACCAGAACCAAGGCCAGGTAATGCTCCTGCAGGCTTCCAGCTTCTTTCCTCGTGGCATCTGGCGCAGCTAGTTTCCAGGCCGTGAATTCCTTGAGATTTCTGAGCATCATCCCTGACTTGCTAGACACCTCTGTGTGTTGGCACATGCAGAACTCTGTGCCTGGACCATCTCTCATGGGGACCCCCACCCGTGGAATCCCTGTTCTCTAGAACTCTGGGAAATGCCAAGACTGACTCACTAGATAGTCATGAGTTAGGACTGGGATGTGTGGGCGTTCGAGCATTAGGGACACTCAGCTCTTCAGAGGAGAAAGTTCAGAGACAAACAGAAGTTCTCTCTTTCTCTCTCTCTCTCTCTCTCTCTCTCTCTCTCTCTCTCTCTCTCAGAACTATTCTCCAAAAAAAAAAAAAAAAAACCAGTGAAGTCCCGCCTGAGTGTCAGTCACTCCTCCCAGCCACATGTATGCAGTTCTGCCCTAATTTCTCAAAGTCTTGGGGAGGGATTATAGTGTACAGACTGAGGAGGGTTAACTGGGGAGGGCATTCCACCTATGTGGCCACAGGGAAGGCATTATCCATCCATGCTATGTGAAGACTTTCTGGTGCTTTCCAGCTTTAGGGCCACCCATGCCCCTGCCAGTCACTCTTCACCCATGCTGGTAGGGAGAATAGAAGCAGGTAGACATGGTGCTGGAGCAGTAGCTGAGAGCTCACATCTTGAGACACTACCATGAGGCAGAAAGGATTCACAGGGAAAGGACTTTTGAAACCTGAAAGCCCAGCAGTGACATCTCTCTCAATAAGACCACACCTCCTAATCCTTCCCAAACAGAGATTAAGTATCCAAATATATGAATTTATGAGGGTGTGGTACTTTGAATACGAGTGGTCCCATACAAGTCCTTCATAATTCCTGCTTTATAATTACTGTCTATTAGAGATACTGGGCCCAAAGACTGAAGATAGATACTCCAATGTTATAGAGAGAAATTGGGGACTGTCCAGGCAGCCAGTTGTCTGTCATTTCTTAGTTTTGGAAGCTGCTGGCTCTACACTTCCTGTTTATTCAGATATATCTATCCTTCTCAGGTCTCTGATGTGGTTGAAGACTAGATAGTTATACTCTCACAGTTAATCTTTAGGTTGTTTAGGAATTAAAAGGATGTTCCAGGTCTAAGAAGATGCTTTTAAGTTGGTAATGCAAGTTAGGATGGACACTGAGTTAGGTATAGAACCTTAAACTCAAGATAGATAAATAATAGACTATTATTATTGGTTGCCAAATACATATGGACTAAACATTGGGAATGTATGTTATACCTTATAATTTTCATAATTGCTGTTTAATTGTTCTTATTGTTTTGTATTGTATTTATTGTTATGAGAAAAAGAGCTTTTTATTGGACTAAAAGGGGGAGATGTTGGGGTAAAAAAAAAAGATACACCTTAAATAAAAAAAAAAATGGTCTCCTAGGCACATATATTTGAATGCTCTGTCATCAGGGAGTAGCATTATTTGAAAGGATTAAGAGGGTTAGGAAGTATGGCCTTGTTGAAGAAGTATGTCACTGGGAGTGGGCCTTAAGGTTGCAAAAGCCCAAACGAAGCCTAAGTATCTCTCTCTCTCTCTTTCTCTCTCCCTGCAGATCAGGATGTAGCTCTTAGCTATTGCTCCGGCACCTGCCTGCACACTGCCATGTTCCGTGCCATCACGATGGTGGACTAAACCTCTGAAACTCTAAGCAAACTGCCAGTTAAGTGCTTTCTCTCACACTAGTTGCCTTGGTCATGATATCTCTTCACAGCAATCGAATAGGGACTAAGACAGAGGGCTGCTGTCATCCAAATCACCACAATTCTCCAGGGTGAATTTTGGCGGAATCTTACCTTGGTTTGTGAAATCTTATGAGGACGGGATAGATGTTGTTTATGTCTCCCCAGAGAGGGGATTCTTCCTGGATAAACATTAACACTCAAATATTGCCCACTTCCCCATTCCCTGCTGATTGGGGTAATAGGCACAGATAACCCTTGCTGAGAGCTTTTCTGTGCATCTGGACCTTGGTTGTAGGAAACCGCTGTTAGCCCCCTGGTAAACGCGCTTATCACCAAGTGTCCCATCTTACAGATGTAGAGGTTGAGGCACAGAGAGGTTACAGGCTTGAGCGCACACACAACAAACAGGAAGTCTGGCTCTGGTCTACATCCTTAGCTGCTGGCTTACACAATAGGAATGATCTGGTGACTTGCCGACCTCCTAAAAAGCAGCAGTCCTCCACTCGGGGAGTGGCTGGGACCAGTGGAGACAGCAGACACCCTGGCTACAGTATGAGGATCATAACCCTCAGATGAGGCTCTCCAAGGAGATGGAACAACCTAGAAGCTTGTATGGCACAAGCTATGCAGGGCCACCCTGGCTAGCATTGCAGGACCTTCACTGACCTTCAATGCAGAGACCTTCCTTCCTTCCTCCCTCGTGCCCTCTCCCTCCTTGAATCATAGCGCCTGCCCTAGTCCTCACTGTTGCTCAATCCAGGAGCACAGTTCTTGTGGGTTGAGCCTGACTGGCTTGGTCATCTCTCCTCTGCACTTCAAGGGAAAGGAAAGATCTTGCACAAAGGACCTCCTGAGTTTGTCCCCTCCAGCTGGCTGAGGAAGGGTGCCATGGGGCCCCTCTACCTGTTTCTCCTGCTGCTAGTCACAGGTGGGACCCACCCTCTACAATGCTTTCTTTTCTTCACCTTTCTTGAGCAGATGGCTGAGTGGGGGTGCAGGTGGCATGAAGGAGGCTGGAGTCCTGGCATGCTCAAGCATCCTGCTTGGCTCTGTTTTCCTCTCCACCGGCCCATGTTCTTCACACCACCCTCCCCCTGATTACCCCCCACCCCCGTGTAGGAAGGGTTAAGGGGCTGCTGGACTTGGCCACTTAGTTATGAGGGTGGCACCAGCTGTGAGGTGGAGGGACTGCTAAGAGCCCTTAAACACTCAAGAAGCCCTTAAGCATACGTGGAGTGGCAGAATGGAAGAGAAGGAAGAAAGGAGGACTCGGGCTGGGATTTGCATCCTCCTTGAACCCCTCCCACATCTGACCTCAGTGCTCAGTGGGAGGTGAGGTTGCTGAAGGCCCTACCACTGCATCCTCACCTGTAACGGACAGCCTCTTCCCACTGTGGGCTGGGTGCCCCCTGTTCCTGAAGAGTAATGGACAAACCCAGATAAGGGAAGAGGATGCCCTGTGCTTTGTCCTTGCAGCATCTTAGCTGGAAGTGGAGGGAGAGGTAGGGTACCTTAGCCTGCCTCAAGGCAGAGGGATGGAGGGGCTGATGTGTGGAGAGAACAAACACCCAGGAGGTCTCTAGCTCTGAAACTCAGGTGATCAGGAAGCTGATGGTTTTTCCTTTCATGTTCCAAGTCAGTAATAGCTGGAGACAGGATGTAAGAGGCAGCAAGTTTGGGTGAGCCCTTTTCCCCTTGCCCTGGCCACAGTGTGAAGGGTGCTCCACTGCCATCTCCTTTACCCCAAGAGGATCCCCAAAATAGCAGTCTCATGTCTCCCCCCGAAATAGCTCTGAAACAAGTCCTTCCTAAAAGAGGAACAGAGCCACAGAAATAGGGAAGCTGGAAGTTAAATGTTAGGAAAGGAGAGCCATCCAGTGTAGATGACTGAAGAGTGGGCAGCAAGGTAGGGGCAGAGAGGGAACCATCTCGACCCTCGGGGGACCAGTCTGAGTTCTGGAGATTCACTAACCTTGCTGTCCTGAGATGAAGAGGGTAAAACAGACATCCTGGTCCCATATGACAGGAGGGAAGATGTCTAAAATAGAGCCAGAGGGTTTTAAGAACAAGATATGGCTTAGTCAGTACAGTGCTTGCCTTGCAAGCCCTAGGATCTGCATTTGGATCCATGGAACCCATGAGAAAAGCCGGGAACATTGACATGTGCCTGTCTCCCAAGGATGGAGACCTGACAGGCAGAGACAGTCAGATCCCTAGAAGCGCACAGGCTGGCTTGGTCCACGTTGCTGCTGTGACAAAATATCCCACAAAAGCAACTCAATGAAGGAAGGGTCCATTTTGGCTTGTAGTGTCAGGGACTGCAATCCATCCTGGATGGCAAGACGTGGTGGCAGGAGGTAGCTGTTGCATTGCATGCTTAGTCAGGAAGCTGAGTGACAAATGCAGCTGTAGGTTCTCTTTCTCCTTTGATGCATCTGGGGACTTTGGCCCATGGAATGTTGCTGCTCATATTCAGGGTGCATCTTCTTACACCAATTAACTGAATCCAGGTACTCTTTCATCGATACTCCCATAGGTTAAACAGATCTAGAAAATCCCTTACATGTAAGCTCAGAAGTGTGCCCCCTAGATTATTCTAGAGCCTGTCAAGTTGACAACCAGCATTAACTATCTTGCACACTGGCGAGATGCCCTATTTCAAACAAAAAGTGGAAGGTGCCTGGGGACCTGATGACCATGTGTACACTGTGACCCCTGCATTCCCAGAGCTGCTTCCAAAGGTGTCCAGGAAGCACAGTAAGAAAATCAGATTCCTAGTTTCCAGGTGGCTGAGCAATGGTGGCGCACGCCTTTAATCCCAGCACTCAGGAGGCAGAGGCAAATGGATGTCTGTGAGTTGGAGGCCAGCCTGGCCTGCAGAGTGAGTTTCAGGACAGTCAGGGCTACACAGAGAAACCCTATTTTGGGCTTGAGGAGCTAGTTCCCAGGTGTGCCACCTTCTCCCTAGAGACCCCAAACTCGTTAAAGGCAGCATCCTTGTTTGTATATCTGCTGCTCCTAGCAGACGCTCGATGAATACTTGGTGAGTGGATGGAAGTGACAAATGGTTGTCTCCCCTGCAGAGTTGTCCCAAGCCCTCAACACCACCGTCCTGCAGGGTGTGGCTGGCCAGTCCCTGCGGGTGTCATGTACCTATGACACCTTGAAGCACTGGGGGCGACGCAAGGCCTGGTGTCACCAGCTGGGTGAGGGGGGCCCATGCCAGCGTGTAGTGAGCACACACAGTGTGTGGCTGCTGGCCTTCCTGAGGAAGCGGAATGGAAGCACGGTCATCACCGATGACACCCTGGCTGGAACCCTCACCATCACTCTGCGGGACCTCCAAGCCGCGGACGCGGGCCTCTACCAATGTCAGAGCCTCCGAGGCCAAGAGGCTGATGTCCTACAGAAGGTCCTGGTGGAGGTGCTGGCAGGTGAGTGTGGTGACTGGGTGCACCTTTGGCTGGTCCTTGAGCCAGGTCTCATTATTTCCTGACTTTTCCTGGGAGACATAAACAAATGTCCATCCTATCCCAGATTAGCCACTGCCAGCAGATCCAAAAAATTATTCCATCCAGGTGTAGTATAGTGAATTAGTGAGTTTACTGGAACTACTTGTAAGCACATGAGTGAGGGTTTATTTACAGACAACTCTAAAGCAGCTGTATCATTAAAAAAAAAAAATCCCATCCCAGGTTGGAGCATGAATCATAAAACAAAAACAAAAACAAAAACAAAAAAACAGCAACCCTGGAGCTCCCTGCATCCCTGGAATTCCCTGAATCCCTGGAACTCCCTGCATCCCTGGAACTCCTTGCATCACTGGTGCTCCCTGCATCTCTGGAGTTCCCTGCATCCCTGGAGTTCCCTGCATTCCTGGAGCTCCCTGAGCAACTTGTAGGTTCTGGTTAGAGTCTCCTCTCCCCAACAACTGTAATGGCTTGTATAACCTTGGTGTGTGTATAAATCTTGCAAAGTTTCGTGAGGTTCCTGAGCCTTGTAAGTTTCCTTTACTTCCTGAGATATATGGCTCTCTCTCTCTCTCCTCCCTCCATGAGGACATGCTTCAGTTCAGAGGAATTAGCTTTACAACACCCAAGTTCAGGCATATATGTAGAGGGCTGTCTCCTTGCTCTTAGGAAAATATACTGCATGGATCACATGGATAGTTGTCTAGAATCCTCACTGTAAATGGGAGCTAAAATCCAGTGTGCACTCTTCCTGCTAGGCCGTGCTCCCCAGTGCAGGGCTGTGCTACCTGCAGGAAGGGCATCTTTCTTTCTTTTATGTCAAGACATTTAATTAGTCCCAGCCTTGTGTCCTTGAGGCAGTTCATCTAGATGGTATCCCATTAGTATGTGAGCACTGTATGTGGTTCTTTTTTGTTTTAATTTACTTATTTACTTATTGTGTATACAGTATTCTGACTGCATGTATGCCTGAACTCCAGAAGAGGGCACCAGATCTCATTGTAGATGGCTGTGAGCCACCATGTGGTTGCTGGAAATTGAACTCAGGACCTTTGGAAGAACAGCCAGTGCTCTTAACCTCTGAGTCATCTCTCCAGCCCTGTATGTGGTTCTTAAAGAGTAGCAGATCAGTTTATCCATTCAGTCAACATGGCAGCCCCGTGCAGAAAAGTGCCTCTTGATTGTATCTGGCAGGGTGCTGGCTGTCCTTCTACCAGCCTCCATTTCCTCATCTCTCGAAGAAGATCATGGGGCTCAGCCTTTGCCTAACATATACAGACCCCACCCTAAGCACCTCAGAAAAATAGGTTTGAAGAGAAAAGAGAAATGATGGTGACTGTTGGCTTCTCTGAGCTGAGATGGGGGAGGGAGATCCTTGTCCTCTTAAGAGGGAGTCCAGCTATCTGCTTAGTCTACAGGACCAGCTAGCTGCTTAGTCTACAGGACCAGCTAGCTGCTTCCAGGATCTGGGTCACTGTCCACACTGTGGCCTCTATGATGGAATTGAATGTCTAAACTGAGTATTTGTCTGAGGTGGAGATTCTGTAGCTCTTCAATAAACCCCACTTCCACCACTCTCCTAAAGAGGAGTCCAAGAGACATGACCTTTCTGCCCTCTTGGGGTCTAGTTCAGTAGAAATGACCCAGCCCTGTGTCCCACAGTTTGCGTACTGTTTTGATATGGTTTGGTGGTGGTGGTGTTCTGGGTTGTTTTGAGACAGGCTGACCCAGAGCTCTCCATCCTCTTGTCTCAGGACCTTAGTGCTGGCGTCACAAGGTGTGTTACCAGGCCTGGCTTACACAAGATTTTCAGGCCTCCCAATATTTGCTCTTCGTAGGCCTGAGTTACAGAATGAAAATTGCTGACCCTTGACTCTAGTGGGTTGCCAGGTACTAGGTTGAGGTTGAACCTTACCATTTTCAGTTAAGGAGGTGTTCCCAGTACCCACTCTTTTTTTTGTTTTAATGAGATAGGGTCTCATGAGGTCCAGGCTGACCTCAAACACACTCTCTAGCAAAGGATGACCTTGAACTTCTGATCCTCCTGTCTTTTTCCAGGGCTGGGTTCACAGGCATGTGCCAACATTCCTGGCATAGGTTGTGTTGGGGATCAAACGTAGGACTTTGTGCGTCCTAGGCAATTACTCTGTCAACACCCCCTCTCTATAGGCTAATGACCAGATTCACAGAGAACCAGAGCCCCGAGGGCCTCACTGCACATGCAGGGGCTCTCCCCTCCCCCAGAGGCTGTGGTCTAAACAAATAGAGGCTGTAACCTCATGGCTTGTCTCCCACAGACCCGCTAGATGACCAAGATGCTGGAGATCTCGGGGAACCTGAGGAATCAGAGAGTTTTGAGGGAGCCCTAGTGGAACACAGCACCTCCAGGTACAGTAGTAGTCCGTCCTCAGACTCCTGGCAGTGACTGCGGAAGGAGGTCCCAGGGCAAATAGATCAGGCAAAGAAGGCCCAGATTTAGTCTTGTCTAAGTACCCCTTCCACCCGCTAGTGTATGCTGATGTTTGGGGGCTAGAAATTAAGATATTGGAGCACTTTGTAATAATTCACAAGAGTGTCACTCTAAGATTCTGAAAGGGCAGTCCCCACAGGCCCCTGAAATTCAACAGGAAGTCTCAGTACTTTAGCTTAAAACTGAGAGTGCTGGGTCCTTGCTTCTTTGGGAGAACCAGAATCCATTCTGGAAGGTCCATTCATTCCTATGTACGAATATAGAAATGTATTGTAAGGCCCCTGAACATGTGTGCAGGGGCCTGTGCTCCACACCTGCCACAGCATCCTACAGGGAAAAGCTCAGCAGGGAAATGGAATGTGTTTTGTGTACACAGTAGATCCTAAAACTGACTGCAAGATTCCCCTGAGCCCCATGAAGCCCCTTCCCAAGCCCCTAGGAATTCCTGGCTCCTCTCTATTCCTTATCCATGGGCATGTTTCATCCTCTAAGTCACCTCTAGTCTACCATCTTTCTCCTCTTTCCAAGCAGTGAGTCAGGAGAGACCTCCTTCCCACCTACTTCCATTCTTCTCCTACTGTCCTGTGTCCTCTTCAGCAAGCTTCTTACAGCCAGCATCCTCTGGGCTGTGGCCAAGGGCAGACAGAAGCTGAGGACACCTATGGCCAGTGGGCTGGACTGTGGCCACGATGTTGGGTATCAGCTTCAGATCCTGACTGGTGAGTTGGGCAAAGCCTGGAGGGATGTTAGGCATGAACAGAGGAGGGATGGGAGGGACTGAGCTGCATCTGTTCCAGGACCCAGAGCCACGTGAGAGAAGTCCAAGAGGGAGGAGAAGCCCAGCTGAAGTCCACCCAGGAGCCATCCCAACTTGCATACTCTCCCCTCCCTCTCACCAAGACTTCTGTTTCTGCTACTTTTGCTTCAGAGGCCACTTTGGCCTAAAGTCCACCTCTCCTGGAAGCAGGAATACTGGTGTGTACATATGTGTTGAGTAGGGAACAGAGATGGATGGTCACCTGCCAACTTTTGCACTTTGAACATTAAACACTCTCACACACCAACCCAGGACTACCCACTCTTTCTAGATGGTTCTGTGCCTCATAAAGGTCTTCTCTTTCTCAATGCTGGGACTAAATGCATGGTCATATGCATTCAAGGCATGAGCTTACCACTGAGATAATTCCAGGAGTCCCTGCCTAGGGAATGATGCTACCCACAGTGGGTTGGGTCTTTCCACATCAGTCAGCATGTAATCTAGACACCCTCCTTAGACATGCCCACAGGCCAACTTCATCTAGACCCTCTCTGAGACTTTCTTCTGTGATTCTGGGTTGTGTCAAGATGACAATTAAAATTGAACATTATGGGTACCAAGTCTTCCATCTCATGGGCTCCAAACAGGTCCATCTTTTCATCCTTGCTTCCCTTCCCTAAATTTGATCGCCAAGTCCCTTTGTGGGATAGCTGATCATCTTCCTGGTCCTTGCCTTGTAGCATTCTCTTCATCAGCTAACCTTGGGCTACTGTTGCACCCCTTCCAGCTCCACGCTCCTTCCTCTTGTCCTCCACTTCTGTCACACAGGGATATCCAACCCACTGACTCATCCTTTCATCTCCCAGAGCTGTGGTTCCATCTGTAACTTCCCCTCTGGAGTAATGACAAAGTCTGAGTCACAGTATCTGAGCTGGGAACAAATGGCTCACACCCCTAGATGTACTGAGAGGAAGGGAGGCTCAGAGAAGGAGAGGGGCTCATTCACCATTTCTATAGAGTCTGGAAACCTGAGTTTCCGTTTGCATTCATGGCACCCTTTTCTCTAGCTCCATTGTGCTAGCATATTTGTGAATAAGTGCATTTCAGCATGTTATTTTGGGCATGATCTGAGCCTCAGAGATACAGTACAGAGTCTGCCCTTGGACTGACTTCCTGTTCTAGGGAGAGGAGCTGGCAGGGTGGCAACAAACACAATAAAGGGGGTTATTACACCAAGGCAAAAAGTGTTGAGGAAAATGTAGAAATAAAGTCAGGTGCGGAGGAGATGAAATGTGCCATTTTGGCAGGACAGTAAAAAGGACACCTGAAGGAAGTTAGAAAATACATGAAGGCATTGTAAAGAGAAAGAATTTGAGGCAAAAGGGACAGTCAGGACCATGTCAGTTTGTTTGTTTGTTTGTTTCAAGATCAGCTTCTCTGTGTAATCTTGGCTGTCCTGGAACTCTTTTTGTAGACCAGGCTGGCCTCAGACTCCACCTTCTAGTGCTGGGACTAAAGGCTTGCGGCCCTGCACCCGGCTCTCTGTTGCTGTGATTAAAACACCTTAGCCAAAAGCAACAGAGGAAGGAAAGGATTTGTCGAGCTAATAGTTCCAAGTTACAGTCCATCGATTTGGGGAAGTTGAGGCAATCTCCAGTAACTAGTCACATCACATCTTCAGCTGAGAGCCGAGAGAAACAAATGCATCCATTCTGCCTGCTTGCTTGTGCCCACACTGTTACCTTTCTTCCTTGTACAGCTCCACGCCCAGTCTGAGAAACAATGCTGCCCAAATGCTGGCTGAGTCTTCCCAACTCTGTTATCAGTCGAGAGAGTCCACCGAGACAGGCCCACACACCAACTTCATCTAGACAATCCCTTTTTTGGGACTCTCTTCCCAGATGGATTCTAAATTGTGTCAAATTGACCCTTAAAATCAATCAACACAAATACACCCTGGACAAGAGTAAGGGAGAATTGGATAGAAATTCCCTGATGGTCCAGAGTGTGGAGGAATCAAGCTGGCCACAGACTCAGCTTTCTATTAGACCTCAAAAGTAGAGACCCAGAATCCCTGTGGCCATGGTGACATGTAGATGCTTTACCATCTAACACGAGCTTGGAATTATGGGAAGAGTCCATCATAGTATGTATGCTTCAGCCTCACTTCCACATGGCCCTTCCTGGATTCCAACCCTGCTTTGTCTACTCCTGCTTGAGCTACTCCACTAACCCTGGCCTAGAGCTCTGGGTCAGCCTGTTTTTTGGGCTTCTCTAACTGCCTCATGTTGCCTCATTGCTACTGATCCGGCCTACAGTCTAGCCAAGCCCTTTCAGCTGCCTGCACCCTGAACACCAGGCTGTGAAGTGGGCCTGAGAGGCTCCCTGAGGCTTGCCTGGCACTGGTGTGGTGCCCGCTCTCCTCTTGGAGTTTGCTCTTCACTCATCTACTGTCCAAGATGCCCACCTCTGGGTTAGAGTGACCATTGGGGTGCCCTGCCATGAGCTAAGGATCACTGTTGCGGGGGGGGGCATGCCCAGGACTCTTGGGGGCGGGGATGACCTGGTGCAGAATCAACCAGGGATCCGGTAAGTGGCAAAAGTAGACCCGTTTATTTCAAAAAGAGGGAGCTCCCTTTATAACCTCTGCCCAGAGCCCCACTGGCTCCCAAACTGCAGGCTGCTGAGAATCTTCCTCATTAGCTCTTGTCTCATTACTTGCGTGGCGTCATCAATCTCCAGGCAGATCTGGGCAGGTCTCAAGCCTGGCATGACCTGTTCTGGCATGCTGGACAGGTTTCTCAGGCCAGCTGCATGTGGAAGCCCAACCACACATGCGCTGCTTAGTAGGAGGCCTTATTCCTGCTCAGTGGAAGGCTTTGTTCCTCCTACAGATCACCATGGACTGAAAGGTAGATAGAGTCATGGGCTTCCATTTTATTTCTACCTCCAGGCAAGCAAGGAATTAGTTAACCAACACTCCCCTTGTCTATTTCGCTGGAGTTTAAAATTATTTTTAGGGGGCTAGAGAGATGGTGTCTTAGTTACTATTGTTCAATTGCTGTGAAGAGACACCATGACCAAGGCAGCTTATAAAAGGAAGCATCTAACTGGGGCTCACTACAGTTTCTGAAGGTTAGTCCATGATCACCATGGTAGGGAGCACGGTGCTGGAGGAACAGTAGCTGAGAACTTAACATCTTATTCACAAGCAAGTGGCAGAGAGAAAGAGTGAGAGTAGGCCTGGCAAGGGCTTTTCAGAGCCCACCCCCAGTGACACATATTCTTCAACAAGGCCACAGCTCCTTATCGTTCTGCATATGAGAATGGCCCTCATAGGCTCATATATTTGAATGCTTAGTCTTCAGGGAGTGAACTGTTTGGGAAGGGCTAGAAGGTGTGGCCTCTTGGAGGAGGTGTGGCCTTATTGGAGGAGATATGTTATTGAGGGTGGGCTTTGAGGTTTCAAAAGCCCACACACCCAGTATTTTTCTCTCTCTCTCTCTCTCTCTCTCTTTCTGTCTGCTGTTTGCTGAGCATGATATAAAGCTGCTCCAGTACCATGCCTGTCTGCTTCCCATCATGATGATCAAGGACTGACCCTCTAAACTATAAGCAAGCCCCCAATGAAGTGCTTCCTTTTATAACAATTTCCTTGGTCATGGTGTCTCTTCACAGCAAAAGAACAGTAACTAAGACAACTTCCTAAGCAGTCCACCATTTAGGAAACAAACATTGAAATATATGAACCTATAGAGCTCATTCTCATTCAAACCACAAAAAAGGTTCAGTGGTTAAGAGCACTTGATACTCTTATAGAGGACCCAAGTTTAGTTCCCACTACCCAGATTAGGCTGCTTACAATTGCCTGTATACACACACACACACACACACACACACACACACACACACACACACACACCTACCATTGTGCATATGTGGAGGTCAAAGGACAGCTTAGCCTCTTTCTACCATGTGTGTTCCAGGAATCAGACTCAGTTCATTCGGCTAGGCAGCAAGCAGCTTTATCCACTGAGCCATCTTGTGTCCTCACTGGATTTTTATGATGACATAACAGTTATGGAGATCCCTAGCCAGGTGTCTAGTACATTGCAGGTCCTCAACAAACACTGGCTTCCTCACTGTAAAACCCAGCAACATCATGCTTCCCTGGAGGCCAGGGTCCCTCTTGGCCCCTCTGGCCAAGCACTGAATCATATTCACCTGCAGATCTCAATTTAATGTATGACACCCTCCCGGGCACACACACCACCTCCGTGGCTACAAGAAGCCAAACCCTTACCTGTATTGTCATCACAGGAAAATGTCCTGGTTTGCTCAAGATCTTGAGTCTTAGGAAGCCCTTTGGTCCTCAGCACATGGGAACAGTGGGTCATCTTACCACCCCTTCTACTAGGCTCAGTTTAATGTACTCATGGGTACTCAGCCACTTCTAGTTATCAACAAACTATGACTGGACGGAAAGAAAGGAAGAGGAAGGAGGGAGGGAAGGCAGACATTTTATTCAGTTGCTAAGGTCAGTTCCCCAACTGAGCCAATTAGAGTCAAATATTAAGGAAAGCAGAGAAAGAAAACGTACCGAATGTGGCCACAGTGCGAATAGGGACAAAAAGGTCCAGTGGCCTCCCAAAACCATCTTTTTTTCCTTAATTTTTCATGTCTGTCTGTAAGTTTTTGCATATGTGGGTGCACATTCATACATTTGGAGGCACACGGTTCAGGTCAACAATCATCCTTGCTGGGGCATGGTGGCATATGCCTTTAATGCCTACAATGGAGAGGCAGAGACAAAAGGCTCAAGGTTCTCTGAGTTCAAGGCCAGCTTGGTCCACATAGAGAGTTCCAAGTCAGCCAGGACTACAAAGTGACTGTCTCTAGAAAGAAAGAGGGTGGGGAGGGATGGAAGGATGAAGGGATGGAGAGAGAGAAAGACTGGGAAATCATCCTTGAGGGCTCTTCCACTGTATTCATTGAGGCAAGATCTCTAGCCAAACCTGATATGGCCACTCTCTAGCCAGTTTTCTCTGTAGATTTCCTGTCTCTGTCTTCCAGGGATGGAATTACAGGTAGGGAACCACACCTATGGGAGGAACAAGCATGTTGAGATGGGTTCTTGGGGACCAAAACCCCAGTCTTGCTAATGCAGCAAGTGCTTTATCTGCTGAGCCATCACCCCAGCACCCATCTTTGGGGTCTTAAAAGAAGTTTAGGTTTGAATAGAGGGCAAGAGGTCATGAATAATGGCAGTCTCTGCCAAGATGCCATCCTGCCCACCATCAGTGTCTGGGCTTCCGTCTCTTCTTGCCCAATAATCTGACAATTGCTATAACTTTGAGGTCTCTCCCTGGGAAGCAAATTCCCCCTCTGAGAGATGGCACCAGGGCTTCAGTCATTTCTTTTCTTTGCCACAATATTCCAGGGGCAATTCCATTCCCTTGGAAGTCCATTGTTTCAATAGTCTTATAGTTGAAAGAAGGGGCATGACCGTCTCTTTAAAATATCTTCATTCTTACAAGAACAGTTACAGGCAGGGGAGGGAGGGAGGCAAATGGAAGGGAGGAAAGGAAGAAGGGAGGGAAGAGGGTCTTGCTGCCATTCTCTGGAGTTCTTCTTCCACACCTGTGCAATGTGTTCACCCCTACATGTGGCTCTAGTTCTGACAGACTGTTTATCACGTGTTCTGTCTGGTTCCCCAGAGCCCAACTCCCCAAGGAAATTTTGAGACCAGATGCTTCCTCTGTAGGCAGTGAGCCTGAATCTCAAGTCATTCAGACTTACAATTCAAGAAACAAGCCAGTGCTAAGGTTTTGAGATGCCCCTCAAAGTCTTGAACTACGTGCTTGAACACGATTAACAGCAGGTGGTGTTGGGGTGGGGTTTGGAATCTTTAGGAGTCACAGGAGGTTGGCCCTGCTTCTAATCTGCCTTTGCTTCCTGTCTGGCTTGGTGGTGTGGCCAGATGCCTCATGCCTTCCCTATCATAACAGGCCAAGCATCCCCTGAAATGGGGAATCCCAATATACCTTTCCTCCCTTAAGGTGATTTTGTCATAGGAATGAGAAAAGTAACATGTTGGCTCATTGACTCATCTTCCTCTTTAGAGAGAGACAGAGACAGAGAAAGAACGAGACAGATACCACTATTCTGGAGTATAAATGCTTTTAGGAAGGAAAATGAAGGATACAAGTCTCTCTGGGTGTTTCCCAGTGTCTTTGCTGCTCAGCCACACTCAAGCTTAAGAGCTCTCTGCACACACTGTCAGAACCATGTAGAAAGGTGGAAATATCCACGGAGAACACAGCATTCATGGAACCAAAGTAGTCTGTTTGAAGAAAAAAAAATAATGCTTGGAGAATAAGAAAGAGAATGTGTGAATTAAAAATATCAAGAAAAATGGGGTTGGAGAGACATGGCAGGTTTCAACCACCTATAACTCCAGTTCCAGGGAATCAGGCATCTTCTCCTGGTCTCATAAAGGTCAAACACACATGCACATAAAATAAAAATAAATAAATCTCTTTTTAAAAAATGACAGAATGGGCTGGAGAGGTGGCTCAGCGGTTAAGAGCACTGGCTGCTCTTCCAAAGGACCTGAGTCAAATCCCAGCACCCACATGGAAGTTCACAACAATCTGTAACTCCCAGATCTGACACCCTCACACAGACACACATGCAGGCAAAACACCAATGCACATAAAATAAAAATAAATAAATATTTAAAAAAAAATGAATGAAAAAGAAAAGGGCTGGGAATGTGGCTCCCTTGGCAGAGTGCTTCAGCATACATGCTGGCCTGGGCTCCATTCCCAGTAGCACAGAAACCCAGGTGGTGACACAAATCTGAAATTCCAAAGTCCAAGGTCACCCTTGGCTGTACAACAAATTTGAGGCCAGCCTGAGCTACAAGAGACCTCGTCTCCAAAAGGAAAATGGAGAACACAGATAGTAGAAGGGGTGGAGGAAGAATATGAAGAAATCCCTAGAAGCCAGAAGACAATGGACAAAGAGATGAACAATGAGGAAGAAAAGTTAGGAAAGCAGGAAGAATACCTAAGAAAGGAGTGGTGCCAAGTAATGATTGGGTGGCAGAACAGCAATCACGATCCCTAGAATTGAGGAGGGGAAGTTTGAGAGGAAGGGTCTAGAGACTCTAGGTAGGACACAGGGAAAGACAGTCCAGTGAGTTTTCAGGGAAGTGGCTGCAGTGAGGGCGGGAGGGTCTCCTGGGTGCTGGGTGTTATTGGTGTGAGCACAGGCACCCATAAAGACTTGAGAGTCAGATGGCCTTGGGCCACATGGAGGGATCTTACTTTCCTCCTTCACGGCTGTTTCTTCAGATCTGTATTTGGGAGACTGAAGATTATCCTTCCTCATTCTCCTGCCCTCCGGGAGCTGGGTCCTCTCCCCATTCCCGTTGGTGAGGAGTCAGACCTCCCTTCTTCCAACCTCTCTCCCACTTGCCTACCAGTCTCTCAGGATCTTCTGAGCCAAGCAAGCCTTGGAGAAGCTCCCCGCCCCCAACCTTGGAGATTCCACCAGTGTAACTCTGTCGGCCCCCACGGTTACTGAAGAGCCCACGTGACTGTGTGAGCCAGATGTTTCCTGATCCCAGGGGCCTACAGCATCAGTGAGAAGGCCACCCTCAGATCTGACGTCTGCCCAGAGATGGGCTGCTACCTGCTGTTGCTGCTGCTCTTGGGACTAGCAGGTAAGGTGCAGGTGGAGCCACACACCTCCTTCACCCCCCATAAGCATCACAGAAGCTTTAGACGCCACAGCTGTCCCTCTGGGTCCTCATGTTCCTATGTCAGAGAGTGGGCTAGGAACCATGCCTGCTTCTATCCAACCCTCACTCCCGCTTCTCTTCCTTCCTCAGGCCAAGGCTCAGCTGAGAGCCATCCTGAGGCGCTACAAGCTCCGGTGGGGTCATCAATTCAGGTGCAATGCCACTACCGGCTCCAGGATGTGAGGGCTCGCAAGGTGTGGTGCCGGTTCTTAAAGGAAGGCTGCCAGCCACTGGTGACCTCAGCGGTGGACCGAAGAGACCCAGGAAGTGGGCGCATGTTCCTCACTGACCTGGGTGGTGGACTCATGCAGGTGGAAATGGTGACCCTGAAGGAGGAGGACACAGGGGAGTATGGCTGTGTGGTGGAGGGAGTCGCAGGGCCCCAGACCCTGCATAGGGTCTCCTTGCTGGTTCTTCCACCAGGTGAGTTGTCTTAAGCTGCGCCCCCCCCACCCCCGCCGGGCACACACCCTCCTCCCGCCATAGTCAGAAGGATGACCTGTGATGGGGATTCTTGAGGCCTTGAGGTGTGGGGCCCACTAGGAAGGCAACCCGGACTGAGTGGCAACGGAACTGTTTGGGAAGCTAGAGATAACTCGCTAAAGCGGCAGCCTCTTCCTCTCCATCTCAGCGTCGTCTCCGAGATCCTTGTGTTTTCCTCTAACTCTCCCAAACTGACACTGTCTTTGCTTTATGTGAATTTCAAGCACTTTGAGGAAATTAATTTTTGTGCCTTCCAATGTGTGTGTGTGTGTGTGTGTGTGTGTGTGTGTGTGTGTGTGTGTACACATGAGTGTGTGGGTGTATGTGCCTTTGCAACACCTACCTGTACAGCCAGAAAATGAGTGCTGCAATTTCCTTGAGACAGTATCTCTCACTCAACCTAAAACTAACCGTTTTGGATAGACTGGCTGGTCACAGAGGGACTTGCCTATCTCTAGCCCCGAGCGTTGGGTTTTTTTTTTTTTTTTTGGTTTTTCGAGACAGGGTTTCTCTGTGTAGCCCTGGCTGTCCTGGACTCACTTTGTAGACCAGGCTGGCCTCGAACTCGCAAAGATCCGCCTGCCTCTGCCTCCCAAGTGCTGGGATTAAAGGCGTGCGCCACCACTGCCCAGCTGCGTTGGGGTTTTATATCCAGCATTTTTACATAGGTATTGTGGTTTCAAACTCAGGACCTCATCATGCTTGCTCACCGAGCCAGTTCCCCAGCCCTGCCTCCCTTTGATGATTTCAAGTTTACTTTTGAGTTTAGTTAAGGCCTGACCTTAACTAAAGGGTTGGATCCATCACTTCCTGGACTGGACTTCACCTCATTCACGATTTGTTTTTCTTTTTCAGACTCATCTGGAATCCATTTATGTAGTTCAGGTTGGCCTCAAACTCATGATCCTCCTGCCTCAGCTTCCTGAATATGGGGATTATAGATGTGCAACGCTGTGCCTACTTCCATTCAGTTTTTAAAATTGGGGGATTTTAATTTTTTTAAACATGAAAATATTAAAAATAGTTAAACCTAATATTTATCCACTAATACTAAATATAGTGATGTTTAAATTCACTGAGAAACCTTCATATAAAAAGCTTATTACTTTTGGAGGATTTATTCTCACAGCTCACATCTTTCTAAGTATTTATTAAAATAAAAATGTAATTTAAAAATAGGAGCTAGGCAAGCTCTATGAGTTTGAGTCTAGCCTGGTCTACAGAGTGAGTTCAGGATATCCAGGGATACACAGAGAAACCCTGTCTTGAAAAATTAAAATAAAATAAAATAAAAGGAGCTAGAAGTCTGGAGAGATGCTCAGTGGTGAAAAGCAATGGTTGCTCTTCCAGAGGACCTAGATCCGATTCCCAGTACCCATATGGCAGCTCACAATCTTCTGAAACTCGAGCTCCAGGGTTCTGATGTCCTCTTATGGCCTCCTTGGGCACCAGACACATACATGATGTGCACACATACGCAGACAAAACATTCAGGCACATTTAAAAAATTAATTTAAAAAATGGGGTGCTACACCCCCCTCAAAAAAACCCCAAAACAAAAAACCTGCTTTGGGCAGAGAAGACTGGAGATGGCTAATGGTTTTCTAACTAATGGCACCTTTCATCTTTTGTGAACTATGTCCTGTCCTAATGTCCTAATCCCCTGGTGATAAAGTCATTCTCATTTCTTTTGTTTTGCTGGATAAGTAAGAGGGGTGGATCAGATTGCTACTGTATTCACCCTCATTTTCATTCCACAACTATTATTTGAAAATTTGCATCTCTCTCTCTCTCTCTCTCTCTCTCTCTCTCTCTGTCTGTCTCTCTGTCTCTGTGTGTGTGTGTGTGCCGCAGTGCATGTGTGCACTTCTGTAAGAGAACAATTGGTGAGAGCTGATTCTATCCCTCACATGTGGGTTCTGGGGTTCAAACTCAGGTCATCGGGCTGGGCAGCAAGTCCCTTTACTTGCTGAATCATCTTGCTGGCTATGGCCATCATTTTTACACAGTAAGTAGACGCTAGCTGACTTGAGTCGTTCTCAGGATCCCACATCCTTGATATGCTGAGGTCTAGTAATTCTGGGTTTTGTCTTGTTTTATATTTTTCTCTTTTTCGTGCACCTGTGGTCTATATACATGTTCTTATGGATGTGTGCGTGTGTGTGTGTATGTGGAAGATAAAGGTTGATGGATGACTTACTCTCCACTTTATTTTTGGAGACAGAGTCTCTCACTGAACCTGGAACTCTGCTAGGCTGACTGATCAGTGAGTACAGGTACAGGGACCCTCCTGTCTCCATCGTATACACCCTGCCCCTGTGCTTGTTCACAGTGGTGCTGGCGATCAAATTTCAGGTCTTCATGTTTCTGTGGCAGGCTCTCTACCCACTGAGCCATCTCTCCAGTGCCTTTTTTCCCAGCATTTATTTATTTCTTCAACGTACATCTCAATTACAGTCCTCCCTCTCCTCCATTTCCCAATCCCACCCTTCTACCCTCTTCCCCCTCACTCTTCTATCTGCTTTTATTTTTTAATTTAAGGTGTATCTTTTTACCCCAACATCTCCCCCTTTTAGTCTAATAAAAGTTCTTATAACAATAAATGCAATACAAAATAATAAGAACAATTAGGCAACAATGTAACAGAATATTTTTATTTATCATACTTATATTTATTAATACTTACCAATCACCTATAAAATATGTAAATTCCATAACCTAAAACCTATAATGTAAAATCTATAATCTATTTAAAAATATCTTAATACATAAAAACACTCTAATACTTATCTAAAAACACTTAACACTATTTTAAGTTTCTTAAAAGGATATTAATATTTTTAGCGTAGGTCTGTGTTGGATGGCTTGATTTATGGCAGTCCAAACAGGTAGTATCTTTTAATCTTAAAGTCCATTGGGCTTTATTTTGCCAGTTCATAAGGCCAGTTTATTTCCACCACCAAATTGTAGCCAGTTTATAAAGTCAGTCTGTTCCAACTGCCAATTGAGGATGGCTTTTTCAATCAGCAAAGACTCGCCTCTTAGCTGATGGTCTCTTTGGCCCAGGCAAGGCTGAAAGCTTCTCCAAACAGTTATCTAACTCCATTTGCTTCGCTCACTTTTCCTGTGCTCTGGGGCCCCAAGTCTTTAAAGACTCCTTCTCAGCAGGTTCTATGTAAATTCAGTTAATGGTGTACCTTGTTGTACATTTCCCCAGAATGAGTCGCTGGGGGAAGGAGCAAGAGACAATGACCTTAGGAATCTCTGGCTTATAAATCTTTTTATCTTGCAATCCTCTGTGTAGGGTCCAAAGTCTCTCAAGATTTCCCAGCAGTCACATTGCTTCTCATGGCAAATGACATCATCTGCGTGGCTTGTGAGGTTTCTTAGCAACAGCCTTTCACCAGGGCATATCATCTGGCCACAACTGGCTCCATCCATATCAACAAGTAAAGGGACACTAAGCTCTTCCCTATGTGCTGCCAGATGCTAATCTGAACTACCTACCAATTTCACCAAAGAGACCTAACTCCTACCACACAACAATTATGAAAATTATAAGGTATAACATGCATTCCCAACATGTCCAGTCCATATGTATTTGGCAGCTGATAATAATATTCTATTATCTGTCTATTTCCATAAGTTTAAAGTTCTGTACCTAACTCAGTTTCGATCCTAATTTGCATTACCAACTGAAAAACATTTTCTTAGACCTAGAACATTCTTTTATCCCTAAACAACTTAAAATTTAACTGTGAGACTATAACTATCTGGTTTTCAACCACATCAGAGCCCTGAGAAGGATAAATATATCTAAATAAACAGGAAGTGCAGAGCCAGCAGCTTCCAAAACTAAGAAATGACAGACAATTGGATGTCAGGACAGTCCCCAGTTTCTCTCCATATATTAGAGCATCAATCGTCAGCATTTTTGGCCCAGTATCTCTGAAAGATATTAATCATAAAGCAGGAATTATGAAGGATTTGCCTACCCTGGTTTGGCAGAGCTAGGCTGACGACTTACCTGCTTCCAAGTTTTGTCTGTTTCGGACAGCATTCTGTCTACAGTTGAAGCAAGGGCTTTCTCTTGCCCAGTGACAAGCTTGCCACTAATGTGGCCATCTCCAAATGGAGATTCTTCGATGCTCATCATCTATTTGGAGTAGAATGGGGGGAGGGGGGGTCCAGCCCTCTTTTACCTTTGGAGACATGGTCTATATAATCCTGGCTAACCCAAAACTCACAACATAGACCACAATGGCCTCAAACTTGGAAAGATCCTCTGCCTCCCAAATTCTAGGATTACAGGTATGCTCCACTATGCCTGGTACAACTCCAGGTTCTAACTCCCTAAAAGACAGATTGCAATAATACCAGTCTGGCTGAGGAGAGGGGAGGAGGGAGGAGGGATGGGGGAGGAAGTGCTCCTTTCATTGCATTTGGGCAGGTGCTGCATAAAAGGAACATCCAGGCAGGACAGTAGAGCATGGTATCCAGGGAGGGAATGGCCTGTCCCTCAGGCAAGCCTTTAGTTTCAGAGAGTAGCTGAGTTACTTTTCTATTGGTGTAATGAGACACCAGCTTGTATAAAACAAGAGTTTATTGGGGGCTTATAGTTCCAGACAGTTAGAGTCTGTGACCATCATGGTGGGGAAGATGGCAACAGGCAGGCAGGCATGGCATTGGAGCAGTAGCTAAGAGTTTACATCATGTTCCACAAGCACAAGGCAGAGAGAGAAGGACACTGGGAATGGCATGGATTTTTGAAGCTTCAAAACCCACCCTCAGCAACACATGTCTGAAGACAAAGTTAAGTACATTGTAGCAACGACAGAAGATTTATCACATTGGAGTCCAGGTACAAGCTGGGTTCTCAGAAAGGTCATTGAGCCAAAGGTCAACCTCCCATTAATGCAGAATCCCCTTAAATCCTGGGAGCAAAGCCCAAGATAGGCACCTACCAGTCTGAAGATGGGGTTACAGGGCCACAAGGACATGGGAGTGGGCCCTCATTGGAGATCAGAGAGCAAGGTTGGCATTGAAGATGACAACAAAAGGATCTATTCTGGGATGGTAAGAAGATATAAACAGACCATACAGTGAAGGCTGGACATATTGTGTGTGACCTGTAGAGGGTCTAGTGTATGGGATGGAGCTGGCAGAGATGAAGATACAGGGCCCATAAAATACAGGGAGAGAACTGTTGGCAGAGGGAAATGGCTATGTTCACAACCAGACAGAGAGGCAGAGTGGAAGCTATTTCCTAACTCAAAATCAAGGAAAGGGTGTTTCTTCCCTTCTGCCTTTGAGGGAGGTTGGGGGATGAATTGGGGGAGGGCTTCTCTTTCTTTAGCTTCATTTCCTCGTTCTTCATATCTTCAGGCTATGGAAGCTGCTCCACAAGGCTATGCACTCACTAAATGTTTCCTTCTGGCTCAGTTCCTAGCCCAGGAGACAGGGAGGAAACAGAGGAAGAGAAAGAGACCTACAGAACTGAAAGTCTGCCTGAGGACCCTTCCGGGAGTTCTAGTCCTCATGAGTTCAGACGGCATGAAAACAGGTGCCAAGAACAATGGTTCGGGAAGCCAGGGGAACTGGGCGCTAAACATACAACTGGTTTTGAGCTGTGGAGTGAACCAGATGGACGGCTGGAGCTGGCTCAGCAGTTAGTAGCACTTGCTGCTCTTGCAGAGTTCATTCCCATCTATTTGAAGCATCTGTGACTCCAGCTCCAGGGGATCGGGTACTCTCTTCAGGCCTATGTACTCACTTACAAGCATGTGCATACATAGCTCTCACATATATATTACAGTTGCAAGCATGTGCACATATGCTCTCACATACATATGACAATTGCATGCATGTGCACATGTGCTCTCAGATACATATGACAATTGCATGCATGTGCACATATGCTCT
>CAJQZJ010001969.1:2873465-2922051 GCA_907164525.1 Lophiomys imhausi
CCTGGATGAATAAAGAATCCTTGACAAGTTAATCCATTTTTTCCAAATATTAATCCTATTGTCCCTGATGGTAAAGGACCATAGATACCAGTGGTTAACATATAACATTCATCTGTTTTGGATAATGTTTTAGATTGATCTGTGGTCAAATCTAAAACTGTAGTACCTTCAGTAGCCTGTAAAAGATCAGCAATAGTTAATTTTGTTCTTCCTGCCTGTCTGTTTCCCTCTGGTTGGATGATGGATGATGGTTCACATTGTTTTGGGGGGCCTGAACCGGTAGGCCCCTCCCCTCGTTTCCCGGCAAGGGGTTACCTCTGACATCCGTTTTAGCTCTACAATCCCGGGACCAGTGTTTACCTTTTCCACAACGAGTACAAAATCCTGGAGACCTCAACCTTCTATTGCCATTAGAAGCCGTTTGTTCCCTTCTACGACCATGTTCGCCAGTAAAAGCCATTCGTTCCCTTCTATGACAATGTTCTGCAGAGTCCAGACACCTATCATTTCGAGTTCTGGAGGATTCAGCCTTACGATATCTTTGGAAATGACCAAGTTCACCATTTTTAAAGCACTCATTAAGACCCCTAGCAACTGCTTGTGCTATGACATTAGTCTGATGCTCTTGAAAACCAATATCAGCTGTTTCTCTTATCCATTCATCTACTGGGGCTCCTCGAGCTTTCAATGGCCTAATTGCCCTTTGACATTCAGCATTTGCATTTTCATATGCCAAGGCATTTATCAAGTCCTGTCTGGCATCAGGGTTATCTACATCTCTCTCCACAGCTGAAGTCAATCTCCCTAAAAAGTCTGAGAAGGTTTCCTGAGGACCTTGTATTATCTTGGTAAATTAAGTAAACCTTTTCCCAGCCTCAGCCACCATATCCCAGGCCCTCAGAGCTGCAACACGAAATTGTTCGATGACAACATCTTCAAATTGAGTCTGTAACCTTATGTCAGCATAAGGTCCCTCACCAAGCATTTGGTGGGTTGTGACATTTATTCCCCTTGCCATATTTTGCTGCTCTAATTTTGTGGCTTCATGTTTCCACCATGACAACCATTGTAATTGCTGGCTACCTTCTAGCACAGCTGATATCAGTCCCTTCCAATCTTGGGGAATAACTCTATTTTGTATAGCCCAATTATTTAGCATCTGTTTAATGAATGATGAGTGCATTCCATAAGAGGCAATAGACTCCTTAAATCTTTTGAAATCCAAAATGTCTATTGGACGCCATGTTAATTCCTGATTGAGTTGACCGTTATTATCAGGCCTAACTTGAAACATAACTGGAAAAGCTGATGGTGATTGTGCAGTACCATGCAGCTCCTCTGGGGGCGCACTTGGTTCCACATTAGCACCATTACCTACCTGGTTTCCTACTGGCACACGTGGCAGCTTTTCTACTGGTACATGAGGTGACTGTGGAGACCTAGCTAGAAAAGAACTTGCCATTTTCTCAGTTCCAGTCACCTGCCCTGCCAGAATTTTCTTAAGCTCCTCAATCTGCATTTCCATAATTTTTAATTGTGTAACAGATGTCTTCCTTATGACAAACCAATAAAATAAAAAAAAGTAAACAGCATAAAACATTTGGTCTGATTGAAAAACAGTGTAGAGGTCAGCAGTAAACATTGCCATATTGTCAACAACTGGCATCATAGTTTCAAAATCTGCAGTTTTCTCTATAGTTTTGAAAATAAAATTACCCATAATGCCCTACCACGTTGAGCGCCACCTGTAACCGAACTTTTAAATTATTATTTAACTCTTATTTATTTATTACTAAATTCACTTATAACAAACACCAAAAATTTCTTAACAATTAATCCTATAAATTCCTACAACCCCTTTAACCTATCCAATAAACGTATTGATAATTATAACAACTACTTTCATAACCTTTTAGAATGATACAGTCTCTGGGGCAGGTCCTCAGTCATCAGGAACACAGTCTTTGTTGTAGATTCTTTAACGCACGTAGCAGTCCTTTTTCTGGATCTCTCAGACGCAGGTTCGTCAGGGTAAGTTGGTTATTGCAGTCTCACCTTAAATAAGGCTTCATGCTTTCTTCTCTGTGGGAGACCCCAGCCGTCTGCAGGCCAACTTACTTCTTTTGAATCAGGAACTCAGCTGCTCTGCCTCAGTCCTTAAAGCCAGGCACAGTTTCCCCTAGGCCACTGATCGGACAGATCAAACCCCTCCAGGCAAAAGCTGAGCCACAGGGTCCAGTCCTTGGCCTTTTGGTGTCTTGCTCAGGCTTTCTTTGCTCACCGGCTTCTTTCTGCTTCAGGGAGAGAGCTGGCCATCAACGGCCAGCCCTTTTTTCAGCAGGACTCTTGGAGATCTCTAGCATCAGGGGCCTCTTCCCTTCTGGGCTCCATGCACTGTCCTTAGATAGGAGGAACTCTGTTTCAGCTTAATTTGGGCTCCGCCCACTTAGCAGCTGAAAACAATGTCAGGCCAGATACTTTGTTTCTTCAAGTTCATTAAGTTTTCCTGTTTTCCTGACTTCAAACTTGTTTTGCAGTCTATTGAGTCTTTCCTGTTTTCCCTTACTTCAACCTTGTTTTTCAGTCTATTAAGTCTTTCCTGTTTTTCCTGACTTCATGCTGATAATGCTCTTCAGGCCCCGAATTAAGAGACAGTATCAGAAACTCCTATATATTTTCTAAATCTAATTTATCTAACCCCTACAGATTGGCTTATAGCTGAGGCAGGAAATAGGAGGTGGAAGTTCTGATAGAAAGAGTGGATGCTGGGATAGAGTCAGGTGTGAGAGGGATTTGCTCCAGGAACTCTGAAGAAGGAAGATGCATGAATCTCAGAAGTGATAACTAGCCATGTGGCATATAAAGATTAGAATAATGGAGTAATTAAGCTATGAGCTAGTCAGGGAACATGCAAAACTTTGGTCTTGGCATTTGTAAATAATAAGTCTCGGTGTCATTATTCTGAGAACAGGGGTGTGGGTAGAAAAACATGAGCATACAGAAAACATCTACAACGGGTCATACCCTATTTGGCCATTACCCAACTTTTCTTCTCCATTAGAGATCAAAATCTACTCCTTATGGGGCCATCTATAGTCTTTCAAACCCAGAGATGTCTCCCAATCCTCCTGCTTTGAACCCCATATATCATTTTAGGCCATTCATGTCAATTAGGAAATATTTTTAAAAAGTTCAGAGTAGGGTGATGGCTTAGTAGGTAAAGTACCTGCTATAACAACATGAGGACCTGAGTTTAGATCCCTAGCAGCCACGTGAAAATCTAGGGATGGTGGTGCACACCTGTGATCCCAGCACTGGGAAGGCAGAGGAAGGTGGATCCCTGGATCTCAGTGGCCAGCTGGTCTAGCCTAATCAATGAGCTACAGGTTCTGTGAGACAACCTGTAACAGTAAATTTTTATTTTTACTTCTATATTTATTAATACTTGACAACTACCTAATGATTACCTATAACCCAAATCCTAACTCTAAAATCTAATCTAAAACACCCTAATACCTATAAAACAAACACTTAACACTAACCTAAAGTTTCTTAAAAGGATATTTTCTCAGATTAATTCTCTGGGAGTGGATTAGGACAGGTGGCTGATTTCTGTCAATTCTTTCAGTCTTATAGTCTGTGAGTCCTATTCATCAGATCTTAAGATCAATTTATAATCAGTCAAGACTTGTCTCCGCAGTCCTAGGTCCAAATAATTCACAATTGGAAGCCCCTCCAAACCGCCTCCATATTTGCCACTTGCTTATCTTTTCTGCATTCTTGGCACTCTCGTTCTGCCTTGGGTGCTCTGGAATTCCAAAGTCTGCAACAGCTTTCTGAAATGGTCCAACTCTGCCAAAAGGTGTATTTTGTCACACTCTCCTCCTATGTGGATCACTGACAGGGAGCACAAGATGATGATGAGGTCTCTCAGGTGGGTGAAGCAGGAGGAGTGACCTGTGACCACGTGAATCTTGTCTTAAATCTCTTCACCTGTTGTAATGAATGGGCAGCATGATTTTCGGCAGAAGTTTTTGCATGCTTCCAAGTCATGCCATTGGGAAATGTGTCCCTCCATAGCTTTCCTTGCAGAGGGAACAAGGAGCAGCAGGAAGTCAGGAGATTGTGTGATCTGTTGTGAAAATCTGAAGTTCTTTTCAACAATGTCCTTGCTATGGTTCCTGGTAGGTTTTTCAGGGAACACCCCTATCCAAAGTCCCATGATTTGCTCTTAGTGGGCTTGTTCCAAGGCACGCCCTTCAATGTCAATCATATCTGGATGTAACTAGATCCACTCATATCTTTTTACCTGAGAGGCCTGTCTTATGCTATTCCAAAGTCCCTATGCTCAATTTCTCTAATCCTACCATAGAGAGTGATGGAGGGAAACACCTGACATTGACCTATGGCCTCCACAAGCATGCACACACAGGAACACAACCACCTGTAAGCACATGTGCACATATCCACAGACATTAATTCTTTGAATTTCTATTTCACATTCAGGTGGTTGGCAAAGCAAGGTGAAAGACCTACACCTGTCTACCTCTATGGTAAATGATTTTAGGTTACTTGACATCAAAGAGAATTCTTAGGTCAATATGGGCAGAGCTCCAGGATGGGTCCTAGTTTCACTGTAGTTCTTTATGGTCCTAAGGAGAGCCAAGGACAATTTGGCTAGGCTTTCATAGGGGGCTGTTGGAAGGTTGGCTCAGGAAAAAGGATTACTGAATTTTTCCAGAAATGTTTGTAAAAAGATAGTGGATCAGGTCCACGGGAAATTCCTTTCCAGAGGTTGAAGGGCTTGCATAGACAATTGTTTGGCCACAGGAATCCAAAGGCTGCAGCTTTGGATCTGCAGGGCTGACCCTCTCACACGCTCCAGCACTTCATAAATGGGATAGATGTTGGGGTAGGCCAATTCAAAGCACTGTATCTGGGTTTGTGTGCTTGCTGAGTTGGTCAGTCCACCAGCACTCCTGTGCCTGCACTAACAAGGGCCAGCTCTCTCAATTTGCTCAGGCAAGAGGAGGGGTCAACTCTCCTGCCTAAGGCAGACAGCAAGACAGTACCTGTTCTACCATGCTCATGCCTTTGGGACTGGCTCACCAGCAACCACACCAAGGCCAGCTCTCCTGCTCTCTGCCCAGGCTGAGAGGCACAAGGGAAGGGGGCATCTCTCCTTAGTCCACACCCTGTGGGATGGCTCCCCCCTGTGCCTCTACCACCATGCTCAGCTCTACTGTGCTGTAGCTGGTGAGGGGTGGGGCTGGCACTCCTGCCCTTGCCACCAGGGCAGGGCCAGCTCTGTGCAGTCCTTGGACATCAACATGGTCCCAGGTGGCAGCCCAGACCATGAAAGTCTGCATAGTCTTTGATGGTAACACGGGCCACAAACATCAACACAGATCCCTGCTGCTGCAGGGCCACAGACCCAGACATGGCCCTTAGTGGCAGCACAGACTGGAATCTCACCATAGCCTCAGATGGCAGCGCAGGCCATCAGGCTGTTCCTCACCACCCTCCAGTTCCACCTCTCTTCTAGATCTTAATTTAGTTTTTAAAAAGTGTGTGTTTCTCTGTGTGGATATGTGAACATTAGTGGTTGTCCAGAGGCCAGAAAATGGTGTAAGATTTCCTGGAGCTGGAGTTACAGGCAATTGTGAGGTCACCAACTTGGATGCTGTGATCTGGGCCCTTTGCAAGAGGAGCAAGACCTGCTGCTCAGCCATCTCTCCCCAACAACTTTGCTTAAATGAGAAAATTATTCTTCACTTTTAGCCTTGTTACAAACAAATCACACTCTCTAGGCAGTGACAGAAAGGGGGGGGGATGTTCTAAGGAACATTTAGAGGTGTACCTCAGAGAACCAGCCACAAGAGTATATGCAAACACCTTCAGACAGCACTCTATGACAAATACTTTCCTTTGGCTGAGTTTCCTCCCCACTTTTTGCTTTTAAATACATTCTACCTTGCTTCATATTTGACTTACTCTGAAATTTATTTCTTCCTCAAAGCTTGAAACCCCAGTTTTACCTGGAGGGCTCTGGTAAGAACTCTTCAGGCAGCTGCAGGTGCAGTGTGGTCTTGTAAAAACCATGGTGACAACTGTCCTAGACTGAAGCACCATGGGGATCCTCGAAATCGAAGCCAATCCAGAGCTGTCCCTGGCAGGGGTGCAGGGGTTAAGTGGGTTTCCCTCAGCCAACCCAATCCACAAAGGTTTTGCAGAAGCCACAGAGAAGGGGCATAGTTACCATATTGGCTCTCTTTGAAACATAAGGAGACCTCTAGAATAAAGCAGCTCACTTGGGATGGGAATCAACAGTTTTCTCTTAGCACAACAGGAACCTGGTTCACCTAAGAACTTGAGATATGTTTCCTGGGCAGGGCAGGCTGCTGGTGTAACCTTGAGCTCCCAGGGGTCTGCTTTTCCTTCACTCATGGTTCCAAGAGCTTCTTGGCATAAATGGAGAAGCTAGCCTATCTGGGGATCATAAAGCAACAATAGGACCACCAGAAGGCTGTGGGTCTTGCAAGTGCACACATCTCTACAGAAGCTAGGTCCACCTTGGGGTGCCATTCCTAAGGTCTGTCCATTTATTGTTTTGAGACAGGGTCTCTCATTGGCTTAGAAGGCCTGGTCAAATAGGCCTTCCCAGAGATTGTCCTGCTTCACATCCTCATTGTTGAGATTAAGCCTGTGCTCCACCATTCCTTTTGTATGTAGTTTCTTCAGACCTACAATGAAAATGAGGCCCTTAAGCTTAGGTTGTGGTAGCTCCAAAGCCCCAGACTGGATTTTGGTTTTGTTCAAAATCTAAGTGTATTTTCACTCTGTTTGGGTCTACCACATGGAAAACAAGGGACTTATAAAGAGCTAACTCTACTCAGATGGTTACTTATTTTGATGCCCACTTCTAATACTGAAGGCCCAAAGAGGGGGCAATTAAAAGAGCAAAAAGTGGAGAGGCCTGACCCCTGACATCACATTTATTTCTAAAGTAACATCTTCAGCATTTCCAGGCTTGGAACATGCTAGATGCACACCTATCAAGGCAGGAAGATCTTGAGTTGGAGGCTAGCCTGGACTACATAGCCAGTCCAGGTAACAAACAACAAAAATGCCCCCCAAAACAAAACAAAAACCACTCCCTTGATCAGGTGATCTTTGTGTATTCAAGGGTTAATTGGTTGTCCCTGCCTTCCTTACTAAGTTGACACTCATAGTACCCCCAAAGACATTTGTAACTCTTGTCTACCCATTTTCTCTGGTTATATAATAAAATGCTGAAGCCTGTGACTTATGCAGAGACAGGTAGATGGAGCTAAGGTTCGAGGGCTTTTGGGGGAAGGAAAGATTTTAGAGAAGCCAAAAGAAGGAAGAGAAGGAGTAGGAAGGAGGAAAGATGCCATGGATTAGGAAAATCAGAACTCCATGTGGTATGGAACATCGGCATAGCATGGAGAATAACAGCCCAAAGGGCTGTTATTATTTTTTTCGAGACAGGGTTTATCCCTGGCTGTTCTGGACTCACTTTGTAGACCAGGCTGGCCTTGAACTCACAGAGATCTGCCTGCCTCTGCCTACCCAGTGCTGGGATTAAAAGGTGTGTGCCACCACATCTGGCATAACTTTATATTTCTATGGATAATTACTAATTTCTACATTCCCCCCAAAAGTCAAACCCACCCACATACACAAAACCCCAACCAAACGCCAAACACAACAGTCAAATGACTTTTTAGTGTTTTTTTTAATAAATTTATTTAAAAAAACAAAAAACAATTGCAATGACATCAATGATTACCTGCACTCCCCTTATAGGTGAGGAGACCTACATAGTTGAGTCCCAGAGGAAAATCAAGACATTATTATCAGGCACCCTGTAGCCAGGAGAGGCTGCTGGTGCAGTGGTCTAGACACTGGCGTGTCCCATTACCAGTGCAGTTAAAATATGTACATTTACAGTTATCCTGCCACAAACGCACCCAGGAAGCAGAGTGCTGCAGGAGACCAGCAGCCCACTCCTCCACTTACTCTGTATCTTTGAAGCCATCACTACAATCACAAGAACAAGTAAAAAGAACTAAATTAAATAAACAAACAAACAAAAACCAGCCCCCAACTCCGTGCTGTGCCAGAATGACTACAATGAAGGGGCCATGAGCTAACTGCAATGCAGCGACAATCTGTTTCAAAGGAAATAAAACTCAAACTTGCCTTCCTCAAAATGAAACTCAGCAATAATATGAGGTTTGGATTATGTACAAACTTACAGACACAAATAAATAGCATTCTATAATTGCTGGCTTAAGCATGAGACATTAGGTCTGAGGGATCCCTGAACCCTCCCTTAGGACCCTTACCATCCCGAAGGCAGAATTCCTCACGATTTTCTGAATCTGAAAGCTTACATAAAGAGCCAGAAGTTTCTAGTGAGTTTACTAAAAGAGGGTCAGCTCCCTCTAACCTCTGGAAGCCAGGAGAAATGGCAAGATTCCTAGGAGTAGGAAGAGATGGCTTACTTCATGCTTCTCCAATTAGACCGGTCTCCCTGTGATACTCCTTTATGAGGTTGTTTTTTCCCATGTAGAACACAGAACAAAGTCAGAGAGCCAGTCTATAGACTTGACTGGTACTTTAACCAACCCCAAAGTCTTTGGAATGACTGCGTTGACTTTGACTGCAGGTAAGACAGCCGACTCTTCTAGCACTGACTTTAGTCCTCTCTTCTGGGCCTCAGCACATCTACAGGGCTGGAGCAAGGGGCTTGTTGTGTGGGTTTGTGGCTCAGTGGTAGAGTGCTTTCCAGAAAACAGATTTCTGAGGCCCAACTCATCCTGGGAACTGTGGCCCAATTCCTGAGCCCGCAGGAATCTTCTTTCCAGTCTGTAATTGGTCCCTACAGCATAGATGCAGTGTGGGAACCTTGCTGCAAGGCCTACAAGGAAGGAAGAAAACAAGTGGAAACTGGCACCAAAGAATCAGCTGCCACGTGAAGGACATTCATCCCTGGCCAGCACATAGGCAGGGTGAAGCTCCACTGTGAGCTCAGGCAGGGCTCCAGTCTGCGTTCAGGACCGCTGCCTCAAGAGTGCTTTTTCACGCAATGTAAGGAGCACACTTTCAACCTCTCTTTTAGTGCATGTCAGAAGGTGTCAGTGTGAATGGGACTTGGTCTCTCCAGCTTAGGTTCCACGCCCAGCATCCATCCACTGGAGAATCATACTCTATGGCAGCCTGCAGGCAGGCAGGCAGGCAGGCAGGGCACTTGCTCTCTAGACTGAAGTGCACAGATCCTTCCATTAGCTGTTACAAAGCCCATGATTAAATATCCTAGGTTTGCCTCTGTTGAGGAACAACTGCAAACGTCAATACTTCAGCACAGATGTTGTGGAGTTTTGCTCTCTACTGGCAAAGTGAGCTGCGAGGTCCACTTCCTCTCTAAACTGTCTTTAAAGTGGCCACAGTATGAACTATGGCCCAGATGACTGTCAAAGCTAGAAAGAGATTCAGCAATGTACCTTTTAGATCCTCAGGGTCTTCTGTCCTTTTGTCCTGAAAATATCCTCTTTGTACTTTCTTGCCTGAAGTAAAAAATACCAACCTAGCATGTGGGCAGACAGATTCTTATCAGCATAGATCAGAACATTGCAGCTCAGTTTGTCGCTCCATGGCCTAACAGGAAGCTTCCTTGCTTGAAAGCCACCTGAGTGCAAAGTGTCCATGCATCAGCCAGCCTGACCTCCCTCCAGGTGATGGGTGCTGTTAACTGCACAGGAAGGCAGGGCCTTGACCGTAGACCAGACTGAAGAGGCTGCTCTCCCCTATTGCAATGGCCAACTGGCTGGCCTTACCACTCAATATAAGTGCTTGTGTATGTAATGCCGGGCTGGTAAATACCTCCTTTTACCATCCAAATTCACAAAAGGTCAGTGTTACCAACAGTCTGAAACAGGTCCAGAATGAAAAGGGGAGACAAAGGCTTGCCACCTCAGTTCATCAGCTGTCACTGTAGGTGTAA
The DNA here is from genome assembly GCA_907164525.1 of Lophiomys imhausi. Classification (NCBI taxonomy): domain Eukaryota; kingdom Metazoa; phylum Chordata; class Mammalia; order Rodentia; family Muridae; genus Lophiomys; species Lophiomys imhausi. The sequence continues at coordinate 2,883,496 of CAJQZJ010001969.1, forward strand.
TACTGAGCTAAGTAAGTAGTTTCTGTCCTGAGAAAGGGCAGAGTGCAGCCGGCAGTGTCCCAGTGGAAGTCAGTCCATTTCCAGGAACAGTGGAGAGGAACGTGACTATCAGCTCTGTAACCCTCCTGGAGTTAGGAAACTCGGATGATCTGTGTCATGGCTTCTTCATCAGCTTGATTTGGATCCTACAGACAAAGAAAGCACAACAGTCCTTTACATCAGCACCACGAACCCTGGCTTTCACATCTTAAGGGTTTAAGTATTTGGGTGGCAAGGAAAAAGACCCAGGGCAAGTACAATGATATACTATATTTTTGTGTCATTATTTCATATATGATAATCTCAAAAAATGGAATCCCAATAGCACTCTAATCCACAGATGATGAGAAAGGCTAAGAGACTAAGGAACTTATCAAGTCAGCATGAAGAATAAAGAAAGCCTTTAACACAATAGCCTACAGCTGGCAGTTCCTAATCACATGCGCAGGCAGCAACAAGAACAGAGGGACTGTTAAGCTGTTTGTAGTGCGATGTACCAAAAAAAGGAAGCTGCAAACTGCCTTGAGTAGACTATAAAATCCTTCGCTATCTGGTACAGAACTGTGGTCAACTTAAGAGACTCAGTAAGAGAATGGAGGAATTACATGCTGGTGACAGTGAAGTAAGTCAGCAAAAGGAACTCATTAACTCCAACAGTATTTGTTCAGAACTAGGTCCTAAGCTAAGCCCTACAAGAGCAAGAGAACAGAACTTTCTACTTTGATATAACTTACACTACAGTAAAGGAGGCAATGTGGACTAAACAGAGAAAATATCTTGATGGTTTTTATAAAGAAAAGGATGAAATTATAGGAAAATACCAGCATAAAAGAGCTCTATCACTGGGCATGGTGGCACACAACTTTAATCCCAGCACTAGAGAGATAGAGGCAGGCAGATCTCTGTGAGTTCAAGGCTAGCCTGGTCTATAAAGTAAGTACAGGACAGCCAGGGCTATACAAAGAAACCCTGTCTTAAACAAACAAACAAAAAACAAGAGCTCTGTGTAGAGATGAGAGCAGGGGCTAGGTGTGGTGGGACACGTCTTTAATCCCAGCACTCTGGAGGCAGAGTCAGGTGGGTCTCCATGAGTTCAAGGCCAGCCTGGTCTAAAGAGAGATGAGAGCAGGTTAAAGGCCTAACTAAGCCAGCAAGGCCTAAAAGTAAGGAGGACAAAAACTATCTGTGGTGGCAAGCTCCTGTAAACCCAGCACTCAGGAAACTGAGGCAGGAGTTTTGCAAATTTGAGGCTAGCCTAGGCTATGTAGTGAGAAGAAGACACAGTCATGCAAAAAGATGGAGACAAGAACATTCTAGACTGGAAACTGTAAAGAGAAAGGACTAGGTAGGAGAAACAAATGGGTACACAGCAAGCAGATAAGAGCAAAGGAATCTAGAAGCAGACAAAATGCTTATTGGCCATGGTCAAGACTTTGGGTATTTCAGCACAAGTAGAGGAGGGGTGAAAAAAAAGGCAGGATTAAGATGTGATTTCATGCCTAATGAAGACCACACTGAGATGTGGAAAACGTGAAGGGAGGACAAGAGTGGAAGACATTGGATATAGTAATCCAAAACCAAAGGAAGAGGGTGAGGCCAGGCTGATATCAGTTAGGAGGAGATGAGTAAACAGATTCAAATTATGTTTCAAAGATAAGAGCAAAAGAACTTCAGAATCCGAACCATCCAAACTTTAATAATTGGGTGATGACAAACCACTTGTTCAGGTAATAGACTAATGAACAAACGCTCCATTTTGGACATGGGGATTCAGAAATGCATGAGACAATTAGTGGGATTCTACTACCTAGGCTTGAATTCAGTTGATGGGTTTGTTTGTGGAGGAAGCAGGGTTTGAACTTAAGGCCTTATGTAAGCCAGACAAATACTCTACTGAGCTAGCTACACCCTGAGCCCTTTATGAGAGTGAATCTCACTAAATTAGATGGTCTTGAACATATCCCAGGCAGGCCCTCAACTGTTATCTTCCTGCTTCAGCTTCCAGAGTAACTGGGTTGACAGGGCTGCCATCAAAGGCTGATGCAGCTGTGTAAGTTACTTAATGTCTCAAAAACTCAGATTCAACTGTAAAAAGTGGTGACAAGTTACTCCTATTCCATGGACCCGAGGTCGGCACAGTCAAGTGAAACAACAAAAAGAGCTCACTGGAGTGCTGAACACAGACCTGCGCATAATAGTGACTGTTACCTGCTGCTAGTAGCATGCTAAAAGAAAATAAAAACTTTTTCTTAAAAAAGAAAGAATTGAGACATTAATAGAAAAAGAGCCCACAAGCTGGAAACTTTTAGAGCTTTTTAAAAAGAAGGGAAGCTAAACAACGACAGCACGTGCTGTGGAGAGTTTCTTCCTTGGACGGAGACAGTCCGCTGCTGATAAAGGGAAGGCAGGCAACAGAGAAATGAAGGAATCCACCGCCCTACCTGCATATGAGGACTGTCCTTTTCTTTTGGAGAGAAGAATCGTCCCCCTTCACCACGTTTCCGTGCCATGGCGTGTCGATGCCGAGACTCGTGCAGGTATTTCTGAAAAAGAGAAATAAAATCATTGTTAGTGAGAGCTCGCAGTAACCTACTGCAGATTCAATCCTTAAAAGTTCCAGACAGTGGCAATCAGAGTCAAAGGAACAATGAAAACGGAATGATGCAGAAAACAGTACAGTAGCTGCTGGCAACATAACCGCTGTAAGCATGTGAATGCTAACTGAACCAGAGGGGGAGAAATGATGATCATTATTGTCCCCCTAGCACCGAGCCTTCCTCTGCTTCAGTAACCGCCCAAGGGTTGGTTAAGCAAATGCTAGTTCAGGAGACACACCATTTTTTTGGTATCTACAAGCATGGTAGGCTGGGTCACTGGATGCTGGCTAATGTGACTCCTTTAAAAAGGAGAGGGCCCCTTTCTTATTCCCTTGGCTCCTTGGCTAGAGCCCAACTGCCACTGCAGACTACAGCTAACACATGAGCACTTGCAGCTGCACATGAGACCACAGAAAGTCCCAAGGACAAGTATTCTCCGGACTTCTTTACTGCAGAAAAGGGAAAGTCCCTTGCTTACAAGCCACTCTATGTCACCATTCTCACAATAAGCCTTCCTCCATTTCATTGTTTGGAAGGAATGAGGAAACAGGCCATATACTTGTGCTGTTTCCTGCCTCGAGCATACGCACCCTTCTTTCCTTTGGAATTTTCCCTTCTGCTTCTAGCTTAGCTCGTGCTTGTCTCCTCTTGAGGATGCGGTGATACTGTTTGGCGTTCACATACAGGGGCTCTTCTTCCAGCATCTCTGCTCCAGGTAAAGGGATTCTTTGGATAGCCGGCACAGAGCCAGCTCCTGGCACCATCTGCATGAACAGGAGACCAGACTTCATTAGTGGCATGATATTCTAAATATAACTGCACACTCACACCTGTCTACTCTATCTCCAATGTCTTCAATAGTCTGATATAGTGGTAGGCATCAGAATGAATCATGCTTCTTGTGGTATAGACCACTGTTAGTGCCTGAAGGATGGAGTTAGCTTCAAATCCAAAAGTTAACATCACAAACAACTACACAAGAGATACCACTTGCAGTTCAAAGACAAGAGAATCCAATGGGAAGCTCCAGTGCCAGAGAACAGGGATGGGGAATCACTTTCCTTACCATGACCATTCCTCCTGAGTTGACCACATTGCCTGCCACTGGCAGTGTCACAGTGACAGTCCCTTGTCCACTGCTGGTTGTGTTGGTGTTGGCTCCGGTCTGAACGATCTGTGCTCCTGCCAAACTGGCTGCTGGGATGGTGATCATGCCTGAAACAGGGACTGTAACTTTAAGAAAACAAAACATAAAAGAAAAGAAACAAACAAACAGGCACATGGAACAGAAAGAAGGGAAGACGGTTAGTCCCTTCTACCTGGCTCCCATATACCCTCCTGGACACACTGACAAACAGCAGGGAAGAAAGCAGGTGTCCTCTCCTATTCCTTTACTCTGCTTGCTAAGTAGTCCATGTAAGTTCATTTTTGAAAGGTTCTGATAATGGTCTAGGGCCCAAATCCAGGTAAGTTATACTCCCATCTACCACACTGTAAGCATCCTAACAATGGTATCAAAAGGCAAGATAATGTGGAGGCCTCAGTACTACAGCACCACTCCCACCACCAACACAGCTTTCGCTGTAGCTTTTCTAAATGGAGACAATGCTGCAGGCAGCATGAGGACAGTCACACTTGGCCAGAGACTCTGCCAGGGCTCAGTCCAGCCTAGCTCTTTCCTATGTGAGTGACACACAGCTATTGCACTCTCTGGATTCAGTATTCTGTAAAATATACTCAAGCAAACCACCACCATGGAATCTGGTTGAGATACCCTTTCTAGACTCAGCTTCCAAAGCATTTAAGTCTACGTATGTCTCCCCTCAAGCCAAGTCTAGATTTCTCCTAAGAAATCTTGGCTTCATGCATCGCTTCCTAGGGCACACTTCTCTAAAGCTCTGCACTCTGCATGTGAACTTTCATCTTTATAGCTATGCAGAGGCTCTTTGAGAAGTCCTCTTGACTCTAAGTGAACAACTGTATGAATGGATGTAGAGGCCAAGAACTGACGGTCACTGGAGATACGGCCTTCAAAACAACACTTCTGATGTGCTGCTCCCAAACTAAGGCTAACGCTAACGGGCAGACAAGTTTAGGGCAGTCAAGGCAGCTTACCTTGCTGGAGAATCGTGCCATCTGCACTAACTGGCTGGTACACAATAGTCTGCCCCTCAGCAGTCTGCGCCACTTGCTGTCCCTGGACAGCAATCTGTTGTTGTGTCTGCAGAAAACAATGACATACTCAACAGATGCCAAGACCCACAGAGAACCCAAGTACACTTTGACAGCTTTCTTCACATTCTCATTTTCTGTGAGCTTAGGTGGCTTGCTCCTCGACCCTTCCAGATCAGCTGTGCGCCTGTGCTGGCAGAGCTGATGAACTCACTTGAGTCTGGCCAGCGGTGACTGCAGTCTGTGGCTGCTGAATGATGATCTGCTGGGTCTGACCCTGCTGGCCTTGCACCTGCACAGCCTGCCCACCCTGGATCTGGATCTGACCAGGGGGTACCAACTGTATCTGTGAAAGAGAACACACAAAAGGTTGGCACCAAACTGACAGCACTCCTTTGACTCCTCACTTGTTTTTACTTTTTACTATATGTGTATGGGTGTTTGCCTGCATGCCCTGTATCCACAAAGGGCAAAAGAAGGGGTTGGATTCCCTGGAACTGGAGTTATCTATGGCTGTGACCACCAGCTGTTCTTCCAGAGGACTCAGACTTGATTTTCCAGTAAGAGATCCTGTGTGGTAATCAAACCTATTTTATTTTTTTTAATAGTTATAGTCACTTATCAGGAATATCATCAGAAACTTCACAAGAAAGTTTTAGAAGTTTTTCTTTGAAATCTTCTAACTCGATAAAAGAAAAAAGCCTTAATACTCTGCTCAATGAACAGAATCCTACTTCCTTGAGTACTGAATATAAACCTTTAAAGATCCATTGAGAAAGCATTTAGGAACAACTCACAATTTCTAGGACTTTATACTCAAGAATACCCCCAATTCCAATCAGGGTACGTGGCTACTTAAAGGAAGTCATTAACCCTGCCAACCCTGAACTCCCTTCTCAGCAGCTTTGTAAGCATTCTGTCATTGACCCTTTGATTCTCTTGAGCTATGCCTCACAGATCTAGCGTTCTGGGAGGTTACTTTCAGAAAGGTGAGTCTGTGAAGGACATATCTAGATCCTCAAGTCCCCTCACTCTTCAGCTGATGACTGCTGGGAGAAGGGAAGAGGAAGGAAACCAGGCCATGGTCCGTGTCTTGGACCTTTCTGTTAGGCGACACTGTCCACGTTTTCTTAAGAACTCTTAAGTACTATTTAACTCACAATTAAAACTATTGGTAGTTGACTGAATCAGCACACCCACTTGGTCACGAGTGTTCTGCTCCAGGGTTTCAGATAGCAGGAATACCTGTTCACATCACATTACTGTACTTTTGCATGTATTATGGCACAGCAAAGGCAGAAAGAGACTAAGCACAAAATAAGGGGTAGGACTCAAGGAAAAGCAACATTTTTTTTGGGGGGGGGGGGGGGGCCAACAATCTCTTCCTTAAAACATCTGCTCTGCAGACTAGGGAGAGAGCTCGCAGGTAAAGCACCAGGTGGACAGCACAAGGATTTGAGTGCAGAGCCTTGGCACCATGGGGATGCATGGATGGAGGTTTGCATGGGGCAGTTGTGTATATGTGCGTGCATGTACCTCAGAGCTCACAGGTTCGTCAGTTGGTAAGAGACCCTGCCTCAAAACTAAGGTGAGGATAATGGATGTTGAGACTTGCCCAACACATATATGTCCAAACCTGTGCACACACAAATATATACACTATCCACATGTATAGCAAACTTCTGCTCTGATGTACAATCTAAATACTTTAAAAATACTAATTACCTGCTGTAAACCTTGTGTTCCAGACACAGGTACTTGCATGATAGTTTGGCCTTGTCCACCAGGCACAGCCTGGACCATGATGGGTTGGCCAGTTGATGTAATAAGCTGGCCTCCACTGACTTGCACCATTAATGGCTGTCCCTGGACCTAGAATGAAATAAAATACCAACAATGAAATAGTTTAACACACAAGTGGCTTCACCAAGACAATCACTGGTCCCTGGAACTACCCTGATGCCCAGCAAGAAGGAAGGCAAGACAGACTTAAGAAAATCAATAGGTGTCCATCTGCTCCCCCAACCCTTGCCAGACAGGGCCTCTCTATGCACAGCTAGCTAGAACTGAACTCAGAACCTCTGTAGTAGCAGTATGTGCTCTTAACTACTGAATCATCTCTACAGCTCCAAGAAAATCTTATGTTCTTCAGACACCTCTGATATTTTTGATTAAGTACAGGTTGGATGTTCAAAGATGAAATATAATGGAACCTATCTGCAGTCTAGAAAATACCAATAGATATAAGACACACAAGCTGAATCCAAGGAAGCATTCAAGTTGCCAAAACTGTCTTCTCAAACTGACGCCCAGGAATGGTTTCTGGTAAGGGCTGGAGAAGCAGCACCGAGAGGGAGGTAATGGCGGGGAGCTGAGGAGTGAATCAAAGTGCAGCCCGAACCTTAGTGGGTGCAGAGGAAGAGTTCTGGAAACTAACGAGGAGGCTCCTCCAGGGTCTCAAGCAAGAGTGTACGAACATTCATCTCTATTCTACTCTGGGATTCCAGATGGCTGTTGCTTATAGAGTTTACCATTAAAGACTCAGGGAAACTCAGGAAGCTGAGGCAGGAGAAACATGGAGTTGAGGACAGAATAGGCAGCACAGTGAGTCCCAGGTAAGCATGATGATCCCTGTTTCAAAACCACCCCAAACCTAGACTCTCTAGAAAGACTTCCCAGTCAGTCTGTGATCATTTCAAAACCACCCCAAACCTAGACTCTCTAGAAAGACTTTCCAGTCAGTCTGTGATCATTTCAAAACCACCCCAAACCTAGACTCTCTAGAAAGACTTCCCAGTCAGTCTGTGATCACAATAGAGTTCTTCATACTGCATTAAAATATTTGAAATTAGTTTAATTATCAGAAGCACTCAAGCACTGAAATCAGACAGCTATTTTGTGTAAACAGACTCTCCAGTGTTCAAGTCTTCTGCATCAACAGTCTACTCTAGAAAGGAAGTCACTGCAAATACTCAGCCACATCTTGAACCTCAATGCGAAAACTCAAAAATGCCTTTCAGAGGCCCAAACAGGAGGTGTAACAGGACAAATCCCAAACTCTTTAATCACAGAGTCTGCCTCAGCTTGCAGGAACTGTTTGTAACAGAGCAGACTAAACTACTCATTCTTAGCTCCAGCAGAGGGATTCTACCCAACTACATCAGCCAGCTGTGCTCAGTCACCTGTCCTAGACGAGTAAGATGCTGAGGCTCGCCACTACTCTCCATCAGAATCCTCAGGAGTGGTCGAACCTCAGGGCTGTCCCTCGAGAAACTTGTGACTTTTTATGACTTTATGGTCTATTTGTTCACATTCTCTCCTCTTAAGTCTCCATTTAAATTCCCTCTGCTACACCAATGCTTCTGTGTGCTGTGCTAGGGAACTTAACAGAAGCCTCACAACAGGAGTAAAACAAAAAACTATGTAAAGTTCTCTTAAAGTGATGCGACTTGTGGAGAAGTTCCATCCCTCCCACTTCTTCTCAGTGCCATCTGGACAGAATGGCACTGACCCAGCTGGCTGTAACTGTGTGGTGCAAGCCCACGTCGTATGTGAAAGAGGAGGCCAGGAGCTGACAATGTCGTCTACTGCTTGCCACTTTGTTTTTTTGAGACAGTATCCTGGGGCTCCCTGATTTAGCCAGCTAGCCCCAGGTTCTGCCTGTTCCTGCCTCCTAGTACTGGGGTTACAGGGACAAACCTACATATTTAAATGACTTCTATGGATCCAAACTTAGGTCTTCACACTTACATTGCAAATGACAACCTGGGCCATTGCCTCAGTCCCCAAAGTTGACGTAAGTTTAAAAACACTTAATAATTTTCTGGTTATCCATCATCTCTGCCCCGCACCCCCCTCCACACTAACATGCTACATATGCATGCGATAAAGGATTTGAGACTCTAAAGAGCTGAGCTCACTGTGTCTGAAACAAATGAATGATCACAAGGACTCATGCATGAGACAGGAAGCCGCACAGTTAAGAGCATGTTACACTCCCATTCCACCATGGTTAATGACAATCCCAGACACCGTTTCATGTATTAAAAAAAAGATGAAGCAAGCAGGAACAGAAAGCTGCTGCATTCCCTGAGACTCCAACTATGCAGAAAGACAAACAAAATGAACTTCTTTCATCATATGTATGTATAGAACTGGCTCCATGGCATCATCAAACACTACTAAGTAAGGGGCAGGGTTGGGACAAGTTGAGGAGAGTCAAGTGCTTACAGCAGTGGTTCGGCCCTCATCATCCCTTTGGGGGCCAAATGACTCTTTCACAGGGGCTGCCTAAGATCATCAGAAAACACAGATGCTTGCATTTGATTCGTAACAGTAGAAAATTATAGTTATGAAGGAGTAATGAAAATGATTTTATGGCTGGGGTCACTGCAATGTGAGCAACTGCATTAAAGGGTCACAGTGTTAGGAAGGTTGAGACCCACTTTACAGGAAGGATCTCAGCAGCACTCACAATAAAGTGAGATGTCAATTTAATTTTGGAGGACCTACTGAGCTATTCCCCTACTGAGGAAGAAGGAGGGCAGGCATCTGAGTCTTGCCAATGTCTCAAAACCTGTACTTCTCAATGGATCCAGAGAAGACCAATGCTACTACTCTTACTTTTCACAGGGATTTAGGATATTTAACTTGACCATACATGACACTGAAGAACATCATTGGGTGACTAGTTTTTTCTTTCTAAAGCATGTAACCAGTAATAACTTTTTGCTTTATTTTTAAAGAGAGCTCAACTTGGTTCCAAACTCTCATTCCTCCTGCCTCCATATTCCAAGTGCTGGGACAAAAGACATGCAGCACCATGTCCTATGCTAGCACTTAGACATCTGCCATCTCTGCAGAGCTTGTAATGAGACCGGAGATGTCATTCAGTTCTCAGATAGACTTTGCTTAGTGTAATGGCTGTGTAGCAGTCAAGTTGCACTTTCAGCCAAAACAAAAGCACAGTGCAGCTGAGTTTCCTCATGTGTGCACACCCTTCTCCAATGTAATACGATTTATGAAACCTTGCCATGGGACGGACTGGTATTTAAGCACTGAGTCAGAACTAAAGCCACCTGTAGAATGTCTTCCTGTTGCTTGTTTCCTGGCATTTGTAAAGCAACACACTCAGCCCACACTCAGTCGTCGGCATATGCCGTGACCCAGGACACTGCACGTTGGTCTCAGAGACAGATCAGCAGCACAGAAGGCATGCGATTTTGCCATTCCACTGGAGATCCGAACACGAACAGGAGCAGACAAGCAACGGTCATGCAGTGCTCACAGAGAACCAGAGAAGGCACCACTACCTGGAGGGTCTGGACTTGCTGGCCTGAGGCGGATGCCACCTGGGCCTCAGTCTGCAACTGGACAGCAGTGACACCGCCCTGCTGCTGAGAATAGGAAGAAAGAGCTTGACATGTATCAGGATGGGAATGTACAGCTCAAGAGACGACACCGAGGGAGGTGTCTAGAAAGCTCACCCACACAGGGGCTTTCGAGGCTGTGGACTCCTACATTCAAGATCTTTGCGTTAAGATCTGTCCCCAGAGCAGACCTTACTACACACTTCTATGACTGAAAACACTAAAAAAATCTACAATACAGTCCCTCCCAGGAATTTTACCCCTCTGCTCTCCATTTATGTTAAGGATGTCTTTATTTCTTCAGGTTCACAAGAACAAAAGCACCAGGTTTGAAAGCCTTGAAACTATGGCAGTGAGCTTGAGCTTCTGGGGCTTTAATGCACCACCAAGGAAGGAGGAGCCAGCTATGGTGACTGACCCCAGCCCCAGGAGGCTGCTGCCTCACCCTCAATGAAGACTTACTCCTATCCAACGGTCAACCTGACTTCCTGTGCTGGGGAAGACTCACAGGAGAGAGCCACCAATAAGGCTCTGCCTGTGTGGAAGGCCCCTACCCAAGGCCCATTCTCTCAGAAGTTCAGGACGCTGCCAGTGTTGCAGCAGACTGGACAGGAAGGAGGCTAGGCCACCATGCTCCGCTCCCCTCCCCCTTTAATGCACAGCGGTCGGAACTCACCATCAGTACTTCCTTTACCCTTCCCTACTGCTCTGTACTAGTGAACCACTATTCTGAGCACAAAGTACTGCAACAATATTTTTATTTAAAAACACATGTATTTATTAATATTTAACAAATCTCTATAAAATACCTAAATCCTGTACCCTAAAACCTATAATATAAATCTAAGAGTACCTTAATACCTAAGAACACTTTAATTCCTATCTAAAAACACTTAACTAACACTATTTTAACTTTCTTAAGAAGATATTAATATTCTTAGTGTAGGTCCGTTCAGGATAGCTCAGTTTATAGCAGTCCCTTTCAAAGCTTAGTGTTCATTAGGCCTTCCTTTGCAAGTTCACAATGCCAGTTTCTTTCCACCACCAAATTGTGGCCAGTTTCTAAAGTCAGTCTATTCCAGCCGCCAAACTGAGGCCGGCTTTGTTCATCAGCTGAAACGCGACTCTAAGGGACTCCTTGGCCAGGCCAAACCTCACAGCCGAAGGCCTCCCCAAGCAGCTTCCAAATGCCACTTGCCTCACGCACTTTTCCAGCGCTCTGTGCCCCAAGACAGGTGCCATTAAAGAACTCTCAGTAAGTTTATGCCAGGCCTTTGCTTTAGGCTTTATTGTCTAAATTCTGTTAATGGCATACCTTGCTGTGCGCCTCTCCAGCGTGGCCTCTTAGTGAGGGCAGGAGAAAGACAGACCACGTGGAATTCTCATCTTATTATCTCCAGATAGTTGGCAGTCTCAAGGATCCACAAGATTTCTCTCCATGTCCCACTGCTTCTCACGATAACTGACACCATCTGCATGGCTTGCTCAGTTTCTTAGCCATGCCCCTTCAATAAGGTATCATTTGGCCACAACTGGCTTTTTGTCTTTATCAGGAAACCAAAGGGACGCCAAGCTCCTCCTTATGTGCTGCCAGATGCTAATCTGAACTGCCTACTAATTTCACTATAAAGACTTAACTTCTACCACAAAACACACTGAGGACAACAGTCTTGGCCTATGATCAAAGAGAAACCATGTCTTTTTTTCCCCTAAAGCTCAGCAGTATGGAAAGAGAAGATTCGTTACTATAAACCCAGGTAAAAGCATAATAAATGTTATCTGTGCATTTAATTCAAACATCTGATCAGCTTTCCTGTGGAAAAAGCCAGTGGCAGGTGCTTCTTTCTAACATCCACTCAGCATCCAGAGGAGCAGTGCAGACTGCCTGAAATCTGACCAAGGTCTGTTTTGACCAAACCCTTACCTTATCACAAGTTAGCAGAAAACAAGGGAAACAAGTAGAATGAATACAGAGAAAACTAAAAGTGGGTGTTCTAACTTTTTTTTTTTTAAATCTGCTTGCCCCTGCCTCCCAAGTGGTGGGATTAAAGGCATGTGTACCACGCCTGGCAGTATTCTGACTTTCAATGGGCTAAAAAGGGAAATCTACTCTTAAAGTGGCTTCATGGAGAATAGATGCTGGCAACAGACTGAGTCATGGAGCAGCAGCAGTAATGAGACCTGGGACCTCATAAGCTCTGACAGGTCCATGTCCTTCCACAGAGCACCGTAAGCCCACTGTGCATCTCCGGCTGCGGTGCTGTGATCCAGAGCACACTTGTTCTCATACCTGCTGCTGAATCTGGCCAGCTTGCACCACGATCTGCTCTGTGGAACTGTTGCTGTTTGTCGTATACTGCTCCATGGCCCGGCCACGTCACAAGTCCTGAAGCTTCACTCTTCAGATCCCAGGCAGCTGGCAGGTAGAGTTTCCTATTAGAAAGGGAAGGGAAAAATCTAAAATGAGCCAACCAGTAAAGGCCATCTTAAGATACAATAATATTTTTTTTTACTATTTGCAGTATTTAGGAAAAAAAACACCAGTAGGAGATGTTTATTCATTTTTTAAAAAGAGGACTATATACCATAGTCATAAAAAATATCATGGTTAGGTTGGTGGTGTATATCTGTAATACTAGCTGGGAAGAGGTTGAGAGTTTGAGCCAGCCTGGGCTATACACCCCTTCCTCAAAAACACTAACCAACAAAACAAACAAATAAAAAAAATACAGTGTTTTATTTTCACACTTAAAAGGAATTATTTATTTTGGTTCAGTTTTAGTGATTTCCATCCACTGTGGGTGTGTGTGGGTTGAGAAGTGTATTTTCACACCATAGTGGCCGTGGTGGTTTCATGCTTATAATCCTAGCACTTGGGAAACTGAAGTAAGATGATGACTACTGGTGTCAGGCCAACCTAGGATAGAAACAGAGACTGGCTATAAACAAACTACACCTTATAAACAGATCATGTATTAAAAACAAACAAAACCCTGAGTTTCCTGGGCACAGTGATGCAGGCCTTTAACTCAGCAGATAGATCTGAGTTCGAGTCTCCACTGGGAGTTCCAGGCCAGTCAGGGCTACAAAGTGAGACCCTGTTTCAAACTCCATTGAGTAGCACTAAGTAGGAAAGGTCTAACAAAACTAGATAATAAACACACAGAGCTGTATCAACGATGCAGAGATGTTTAAAGTTTGGCACAGCAGAGCCTGTTTACATGTGATATGTGATGTTCCAATACCCACACTGGGTGTCTAAACCTTTTAGTACCAAATCTAGGTACACTATTCTCTGCACAGCCACCCCGCAGCACTGCTCACCAGTGGGCTCAACTGAACCCTTTCTTGGTTGATTACTTCAGATGTTTCTTAGAAATGAAAAAAATAGAAAAAAAAAGAAGTGTCTTTTTTCATTTCTTGAATAACTAACAATATTCAACACTGACATTTAAAATTCCCTTTATGCTCTATCTATACTTTCCTTAACACCTCTTCTGTCTTGTGGGCTTCTTTCTAGTTATATGATCTCTACCCAGAAAAATCCACTCAGCTACTTCCACATAAGTAAAGCTAGGGACTGTCACCCCTAGGAGGGAGAACATGTGTTTTTTGAGTCTGGTTTATCTTGCTTAATGTAACATGCATTATTAGTCAGGGTTCTTAGGAAGAGAAGAACTAATGGAATAAATCCATATGCATGGGGGAGTTATTAGTGGAGCTTACAGGCTGCAGTCCAGCTACTCCAACAGTGGTTGTCTACCAACAGAAAAATCCTCCCAAGAATTCAGTAGCTGTTCAGTCCATGAGGTTGGATGTCCCAGCTGGTCTTCAGTACAGGTCAGGAATCCTGAAGTAGGCTCTATGCTAGTGAAGGGGCAAGAGTAAGCAGGCAAAGACCGAGAGAGAAAGTTTCCTTCTTTCATGTCCTTTACATAGGTTGCCACCAGCAGAAGGTATGGCCAATTAAAGGTAGATCTTCCCACCTCAAAAGATCTGGGTTAAAGATGTCTTCCCACTTCAAATGATTCAATCAAGAAAAACTTCTCACAGGTGTACTTAGTTAGCCCCTTGGGTTTTAGTTAATTCTAGATGTAGTCAAACTGATAACCAAGAGTGGCCATCACATAAAACTTTCCAGATCTATATGTTTTTCTTGCAAATTTCACTTTTTTAACAGCTATACAAAATTCCATTTTACACATGCATGGCATTTTCATTATCCATTCTGTTGATGACACCTAGGTTGCTTCAATTCCTTGTTATTGCACATAGAGCAGCAGTGCAAGTATCTGAGGTAACACAGATCCCTTTGGGTACATACCTGGGGGGGGGGGGCACAGCTGGATCACATGGTAGTCTACTTTGAGAAACCTCTGCACTCATTTCCACAAACAAGCAGTGTAAATAAATAAGGTTCCTCCTCTTTATATCCTCAATAGCATTTGTTGGTCTTTATTTTCTGGATGAGAATTCATTCTGACTTGGGTGGGAAGGTGGGGTAGGGTAAGGTTTCATTTGCACTGTCCTGGTGGCTAAGGATGTTGTTCACTTTTAAAAACACTGGTCCTCTGTGTTTCTTCTTTTGAGAACTGTAGAGTCCATCTAATGACTGGCAAGCAATTCTATTCTTCTGGTGTTTAATTTTTGTATTTCTTAGGGCTGGGAAGATGGTTCAGTTGGCAAAGTACTTGCCTCATGAGCATGTGGCCCTGAGTTTGATCCCAGAATGCCCAGAAAACTGGGTGTGGTGGTGAGTTTATAAGGCCAGAGCTGGGGAGACAGCTGGGGCTGCAGTTCAGCCTAATTAGAAAGCCCCATACCAACTACAGACCTTGTCTCAAAGCAGGACAGCTACCCTGAGGATGGGTGGTTGCTTTCCACAAACACACTAATAATTTTCACAAATATTAACACCCTGTCTAAAGTATGTTGGCAAAAACTTTCATTCTGTAGGCTATTTTCTTGGCTAAATTCTAATTTCACAAAGCCCCAACTGCCAGTTCTTAAGAGTATTTCCAGTGCCACTGGGGTTCCTACTCAGAAAGTTTGCATCCGTTACTGCCACACCACTCTGGACATGCCTGATCTTGTCTGACCTCACAAGCCAAGTAAGGTCAGGCTTGACCTGTCCTCAGCACCTGGATGGCAGTGCATTTTTTTCTAGGTCTGTTTCTTCAGTGCTTCCTCTATTAGTAGCGTAATCTTATAGTGATGAATATGTGGAGAGATGAGCCAGCATTTAATATTGAGATGGTGATGGTAGAGTCTAAGTAGTAGGTACATAGGTATTCATAAAGTTCCTTCAACTTCACTCTCTGGAAACTGCTGCATTACAATGTTGGGAAAATAGTCAATAAAAATAATAATCAGGCTCATTACCCATAACCCATGCCTTTAGTGTGGGTTCCAATGGACTACACACCAGATTTCTGGTTCTGACCTGAACTTATAATGACTTGCAAAGGGAAGATAATGCGAATGACACTACCTTATTAGCAATGTATGTGAACTTGATTGCTACTTTAGTAGCATGTGTTCATTCTATTAAACAATGGTTTTTACACTATGTATGTAACCTGTATGGACCACTCTGACACCATTTTCCACTTTACAAATAATTCCCTTTCTTTATCTAGAGTATGTGTGAGAAAACATATTTGGTATTTATCTCTCTCGATATGCCTTTGCTACCTTACTATAATGCTCCAGTTCCATCCACTTCCCTACAAATGACATAATTTTGTTCTTTATGTATAATACATTGAGCACACATACCTATTTTTTTCTTTATCACTCCACCCATTGATTGGCACCTACAGAGATTCTCTAGCTTGGTGAAGGCACAGCAATGAATTGCAGGGCCCTTAGTATATGTTGACTCTGGTTTCTTCAGGTGTACCCACAAGAGTGGTATGGCAGGATCGTAAGAGTAGTTTTTTGTTTTTTGAGAACTTGTACACTGTGATGGCTTTTCTTGGTATCATCTTGATACATCTGGTACTAACTAAAACCCAAGGAGCTGGGTACACCTGTGAGGAGTTTTGAAGTGGGAAGATCTGACCACACTTTCTGGTGGCAGCCTACAGAAAGGACACGAAGAAGGAAGTTTTTGCTCTTTGCCTGTTTGCCTTTGCTGGTAAGTTCATTCCTTCATGGCAGTACTGCCTACTTCTTCCAGATTCTGGTGTACACTGAAGACCAGAGAAATATCCAGCCCCATGAACTGAACAACTACTGGAATCTTGGACTATCAATGTTGGACTAGCTGGAGTACCTGTAAGCCACCTTAATCACACAGGCACACAGTCAGTCTCTCTGTTCTATTCTTTGAGAACCCTGACTAACACACACACCAGTTTCCATATACTCTCTATAGTGGCAGAACTAATCTATATTCCAACTCATGATGTCTAAGGGGTATTCCCATCCTCACTAGCATTCTCCTATTTTCTTGAGGCTAGCTAGCTCTTCTGACTGGGGTGAGGGGGTATTACAGTACTTTTGATCTGCATTTTCCTGATGGCTCAGCATGCTGTTTTTTTTTTAAATACATCTATAGGCCATTTGTATTCTTTTGAGTACTGTCTAACCTATTTGCTTGTTTATTGGTTATTTTGTTTCTTATCTTTTTTTTGGAGACAGGGTTTCTCTGTGTATCCCTGGCTGTCCTAGACTCACTTTGTAGACTAGGCTAGCCTTGAACTCAGAGATCCACTAGCCTCTGCCTTTCCAGTGCTGGGATTAAAGGCATGTACCACCACACCCAGAAATTACAGACAGCTGTGAACTACAATGTGGGTGTTGGGATTTGAACCCTGGTCCTTTGGAAGAACCAGCACTCTTAACTGTTGAGCCATCCATCTCTCTGGCCTGATTATTTTGGTTTTTAATTTATGAGTTCTTTCTATATTACTATAGATATTAATTATATATAATATTAATATATGGATGTTAATTAATCCCATCATATGAAAAGCTGGCTAAGTGTGAAATTTTTTTTAAGGTTTTTTGAGACAGGGTTTCTCTGTGTAACAGCCCTGGCTGGGATTAAAGGCATGTGCCACTGCACCTGGCAAGTTTGCAGATTTTTACACCAGCCTTCTGAGCCAGTTGACTGAGTTGGTTCTTGAGAGTTTCCTGGTATAATATGGGGAAAAGAAAAAAAAAAATCAGCCAAACTATGTGGCTCCACTAGGCAAAGCAATGTTTCCCTTGTTTGTTTGTCTGTTTTCTTTTTCTCTTGGGGGGCGAAGGGAGAAAAGGTGTCAAGACTGGTTTCTCTGTGTAATCCAGACTGTGCTGGAACTCTCTGTATAGACAGGTTGGCCTCAAACTCAGAGATCCACCTGATTCTGCCTTCTGAGTGCTGGGATTAAGTGTGCACTACCATTGCCTGCCCAATGTTTCCAAATTTTATCTTGTATCTGCCTCCAAACTAGTAAAATTAAGGTTACAATACAAACAAACATGGCATTCATTCATAAGGAACTCTGATAACAGTAGCACAGACAGAAAACAGACTTCCTTGGGTCTGAGAAAGGTGGGGGGGACTGACTGGATGAGCTCTATGAGCCTTCTTGAGGTGATGAAAATTTTCATCCTTTTCCTGAAGTGGGGATTCTACAGGTGTGGACAGCTTTAAAAACTTACCAAAATGGGGCTGGAGAGACGGCTCAGTGGTTAAGAGCACTGGTTGTTCTTTCAAAGGACCCGGGGTCAAATCCCAGCACCCACATGACAGTTCACAGCTGTCTGTAATTGCTGGGCGTGGTGGCGCACACCTTTGATCCCAGCACTAGGGAGGCAGAAGCAGGTGGATCTTTGAGTTCAAGGTCAGCCTGGTCTACAAAGTGAGTCCAGGACAGCCAGGGCTACACAGAAAAACCCTGTCTTGAAAAACAAAAATCTCACCAAAACATACACATACACAATGATTACATTTTGGTGTTAAAAAAAAAGAAATCGAGATATTAACATTTTCTGTATTTCAACACTTCCACTAGCCTCAAGACTCCTTCCTCTAAGGCTTTCCTCTTGGCTAAGTTTCCACAAATCTGCATCTTATTAGATTAAAATGTAGAATGGAGCTTGAAGTGGGCAAGAGGGCAGAATTGGTTGGTAATATTTAGGTGTCTGACTCATTTATGCTGCTGATACAAATGCTCCCTTCACTCAGGCCACTGAAACCCACTGTACTCTGAAGGGTGAAAAGAGAGGCACCTTAACTCTAGCAACCACTCTGCATTAATAAGGGAGTGATGGCTGTGGAGCAAGGCGCTTGTGGTGCCTGCTTCTGGGCTCCAGTGTAGCTACATGGTTCTGCTTTGGTCAACCTAGACAGCAGAACTGCAACCCAACCCAACACACACACTGCTTTCCTTTCCTCAAGTACTTCTCTACCCCAGATTATGACAGAATTGAGCCAGTTGGATTGTCTGTCTAGCTCTTCTAAAATTGTGAATGTGTTTTCAAAGGTGAGAATATGAATGAGTATGAGAATGGAATTATTGTGGCCTTTGAGACATTCTCTTTCCATAACATTTCCTGCCAATTAGAAAACCACAGAAGCAGGTGGCCAGCACTTTGGAGAGGTAACCTATCTGAAGATATTCGAAAGCTGAAATGTCCAGAAATGCAACTACAACAGGCATATAATCACCACAGGCCATCTGACTTGACAATCCCAAGTGAACACCAGACTAGTACCTTTGAAGACTCCAAATTTGCTCCTTTTCTCCACTAATGATATACCATGAATTAAATAATAAAACAAGATTCTAACTTCTAAGAAGTTATTAAGTCTAAAAAGGAGCAAAAATGTGTATTAGACTATTTCAGGTGGGGATAAATCAAGGAAAACACTAGGGAAAGGTGCCATGTGAATTAAATTTAAATGGGAGATCGTATCCAGGTGAGGATACAGTCTAGGATGAAATATTTCAAACAAAGGTAAAAGTCTTGGGCTATGTCTAGAGAAATTGAGAGTCTGCACTACTTTCTCAAAAATGCAGATGCACATGGGCCAGTAGCGGTTCCACAGTGACCAGAGGACAGCATTTGGAGTTCTAAGTAGCCAGAAGCATCTACTTTTAAAATACCAACAAGGTTAGAATACCCAGTCCAAAGACAAATGTATCTTTTAAAAAAGACTGAAGCTGTGTTGATGCTGTCCCATTTACTACTACAAATGAAAGAAGTAACGTGTGCTGTATAGTTTTTTGTCTACTTGACAGAAGTTAGGGTCTTCTGGAATGAGGGAGTATCAACTGAGAAAATGCCTCTGTAAGACCGGCCAGTAGGCAAACCTGTGGGGCATTTTTCTTTTTTTTGAGACAGGGTTTCTTTGTGAAGCCTTGGCTGTCCTTGAACTCATGCTGTAGACCAGGCAGGCCTTGAACTCAAGGATCTGCCTGCCCTGCTTTAATCCCTAGAGGATTAAAGGCATGCATCCCCACACCTGGAATTTTTTTGATGAATGTGGGAAGGCCCAATCCCTGCTGATGGTATCACATCTAAGAAGGCAGTCCAGAGCTTAAGAAAGGCTGTTAAGGCCATGAGGAGCAAGCCTCTGCTGGAGTTCCTGTCTTGACTTCCTTTCATAATGGAAAATGAAATAAACCTACCCAAGTTGATTTTGGTGTGGTGCTTATCAAAGCAATAGGAAAATCGAATCAGAACATAAAGGGATTTTAGAAAACAATTTAAAGAAAAACTTCCTAAATTCCAAATACAATTTGTTCAGCTTGGACATGCCTTAATCCCAGCACTCCTAAAGCAAAGGCAGGCGGATCACTGCCTCGATACCAGTCTGGTCTACAAAGTGAGTACAGGACAGCCAGGACTCTTGTTACACCGAGAAACCCTGTCTCGAAAAACAAACAAAAAAGGAGTTCAGCAAATGTGATCTTAAAAACTAGACACAGAAAACAGGCACCCCTCTTTGCCTGAGTAAAAACAATTTCCCTCTCCCAGATAAAAAAAATTTTTCCCTAAAAAATTTCTGCCATTATTAGAATCTGTAGGTCAGCAACTCCTACCCCCCTGCCGTGTGTGGGGCGGGAGATCCACTCTAGATCAGGCCTTGAATTTACAGAGACCCGAGTGTTGGGATTAAAGGCGTGCACCACCACGCCCAGCCATTACAGACGGTTTGGAACTGCCATATGGGTGCTTGGGATTTGAACCCCGGTCCTTTGGAAGAGCAGCCAGTGCTCTTAACCACTGAGGCATCCCTCCGGCCCTCTAGATCACTTTAAATCTCCAGTCAAAACTGTTTTCGAAGATTCCTTTGTAAGATTTACAAAGGTTTTTACAAACTGGACTTTCCCGCCTAAACACCCTTTCTACGTCGAACAGCACTATCTGCTGCAAGCGCATTTTCCTCTCCAAAGACATTACCCTCCCACGCCCAATCAAAAGTGTGGCGATGAAAATTAGATGGCTTCCTCACGCAAGCAGCACTTCCCGGTACTGCACTAGACCAATATACAACAACTAACCCCCAGGTATTTATTTTCACCAGCCAATCTCCGCCGAGCAGGCGTGGTTGCAACCTCAATCCACTCCCCCTTGCAGCAGGATGATGCCCGCGAAAGACTAGCAGCCCATGAAAGACTTCCTCTCGCCCTCGGAGGGGGGGGGGGATCTCAGCACGTTAAGTTTTAAAAAAACAGTTGAGAGAACATTCGCACGGGATTTCGAAGTGTATTAGAAAAAATAGACACGAGTGGGGTGAACTAATGAGTGACGCTTAACACTGACACAGAAAGGATGAAGGAAAACAAAATCAGAGAGCATGCAAGGGAGAAAGTCACAATAAACATGGATAATAGTAACTGCGAGATGTGTGTCCCTAATCATCTCCCCTTAAGAATGCATAAGGTTGTCGTCAGTCCTGCAGGAGCGAGGTTTCAAACACAGGCACCGAGCAAAAAAAGGTTAGGCTCCCGCACGGCGGGCCGAGCTGGGCGGGGAGGAAATGACGAGCCAGAAAGGGGTGGTAACGGCACCGGGACAGAGCCCCCGGTGGCGGGTCGAGAGGAGGAGCGCGGCGGGCGCGCTAACGGCCTCGGGGTGGGTCTTGGAGGCCGCGCCGCCAGGCTCCGCCTGGCCTCGCTCGGATCCGTAGTGCCGACTGCGTAGGGCTCAGGGTACGCGGGCCTCACCGGGGCCCGGAACGTGGGGACACAAGAACAGGTCGCGTAGGGGGAGGCTAGAACGACACAGGGGAACTGCCACGACTCGTGGCTGGGCAGTCGGCCACCTGCCCTCCTGGGACCAGAGGATCGGGGACCAGCGGTGCATCCGCCACCGGCAGCCGGAGAGGATCCGGATCCCGAGGAGCCTGGCTCCAGGGCGCCATCCCCACGCTGCACGGCCCCTGTAGGCCGCCCACGGGATCGGAGCCGGGGCTGCTGGCTACCCAACTCCGGCAGCCTCGGCTCGACTCCCTGGCTCGACGGACGCCTGGGCCTCTCCTGAGTGGTCAGCGAGACCCGCCAATCGGGGCGCTGGGGCCGGCTCTGGGCCGCTGGATATTGGCTCCTCATACTCACCGTGCCTCGCTCCCCCGGTTCGCTGCCCGCGCTGATTGGCTCCAGTACCGGACCCCGAAACCCAATCAGAGGCTCCAGCCGCCGCCGCCGCCGCCACTGCCGCTGCCTCGCAAAATGGCGAATCTGAACAAAGGGGAATCGGGCCTCCCTCCAACCGCCTTAGCGCAAGCGCCTTCGAGACCACGCCTCATAACCCGGTCAACCTGGCCCCGCCCCCTAGACCGAGGACGGCGCAGGCTCCCAGATGCCACACCCACTTCCTGGATCTGACACCGCCTTCCGCCAAGGGACTACGCAGGCGCCTTCTAGAGGCGCCATACTCGTCTTCTTAAATAGTACCTTGAATGATATACCACGCAGGCGCTAACATGCCCCCCTTTTTTTTTCAATTGTCTCCCCATTTTTAAGCGTCCACGGGAACCTACCCCCCTGGGGCCAATTGCGCAAGCGCTCTTCTCATTTCGGGGTCGACACCTCGGTACGCATGCCTGAGCGGCGGCAAGAGACTGCGGAGTTTACCGCTGGAAATTCTGACCCCCTTTACCATAGAGAACGGGCCCGGCTACCTAGCTAGAGAGGCTCACTTCCGCCCTGTTAAGGGATGGGGGTAGCCATCTTGAGTGCGTGCAATTGGAGGCCTTGGCGGGATTGCTTCCGCGTCGGGTCTCTTCTGTTGCTCCCTATCTACGAGGTTTCATCTGCGAGGAGGGCCTGCTGACGGCCGACTCCTTTGCAGGTGAAGGATGACCCCAGCACGCCCTCTTCTACGGGATCCCAGGACTGACCCTCCTTAGGGTAGGAAGAGAGAATGGGAAGCTTTTTCAGACTTTCCTAAACTGCACCTCCAAGAGAGGTGATGATCTTTCCGTGAGAGGCTGCCCTCTCCGCCTGGGCTCAGCACACCTCAGTTCGTTTCACTCTGATAGCCGCTCAATGGGACCGCGGCCAAGTCCTTCCTATTTTAAGTCATGTCCTCTGGGAAGATACCAGACTACCCTAAACCTACTCTGCTAGGAGGCTAGGAGAATGCTTGAAATAAGGTGGTGTGTCTTGGGACCGCCTGTGCTTCCGCTCCTGGAAAGTTGTTTTGTGTTCCCTCTTAGAGGCCGAGTGAACTCACATTCAGATTCACGTTGAGAAGGTGGGGAAAACTAAGTGGGCTGTCAGGGTGATCCGAACACGCTATGTTCAGGCTGCCTGAGCGATTTTACTTGCTTTTCCTTTTCATTAGCAGAAGAAACTCTTAAATTCTGGAAATAGCGACTCAGTATCATGGCCAGCCGCCTTAATGAAGATCCAGAAAGAAGTCGAGTGCGTAACAGCTATTAAATTTATCGGTGAAGTGAAATTCATAGTAATTGAGGTCAAAAGCATAAACACTTTTTAATTAAACCAGTAATTGGATTCTCACCCCCCCCATCCCCGTTTGTTTCTCTCTAGCTGATTAACTTAGGAAAGGCTAATACAATCCTAGGCAGGTATCATCTATCACTTTCCTTTTAGATATTTAAATACATGGTGTATCCTTACGATGGGAAGGTTTGGCTTTAATGCAGTAGTGGAGAAGCAGGGAAGAGGCAGTGGGGTTGGGGCTCTGCTGAAGATCTGAAAAGAGTACTATTTTTCTGTTTGTTTTTTTTTTTTTTTTTTAACAAACCTTTTCTTTCCCTTTGCACATTTTAGATCACTTATGTGAAAGGGGATCTTTTCGAATGTCCCAAAACAGACTCTCTAGCACATTGTATCAGTGAGGATTGTCGAATGGGTGCCGGAATAGCTGTTCTCTTCAAGAAGAAATTTGGAGGGGTGCAGGAACTGTTAAGTCAACGTGAGTTTTGAGAGCATCATAGCCTATTTCATGTTGGCTGGAGCCTGGTTTGGTCTTCCTTTATACTCTATATACATGTGCATTCAAAGAGATTTCTAGTGACTGAGTGCTTTAACTTTTCAGTTTTTGTTTTGTTTTGTTTTGTTTTGAGACAGGGTTTCTCTGTGTAGCCTTGGCTGTCCTGGAGTCACTTTGTAGACCACCAGACTGGCCTTGAACTCACAGAGATCCACCTGCCTCTGCCTCCTGAGCGCTGGGATTAAAGGCGTGCATCACCATGCCTGGCAATTACAGACAGCTGTGAACTGCCATGTGGGTGCTGGGATTTGAACCTCAGTCCTTTGGAAGAGCAGCCAGTGCTCTTAACCACTGAGTCATCTCTCTAGCCCCGTGTTTGTTTGTTTGTTTTTAACTTCTTCACAAGAATGGCCTCTGGTTTGGATCTTTACCACACTGAGTCAGAGTCCTTGTAAAGAACTCTCTTCATCTTTTCTGTGAATGAGTTTGTAGTGTGCAGGTGCATGTGTGCAGGCCAGAGATTGGCATCATCTGCCTTCATTGCTCTCCACCTTGTTCTTTTGAGACAGCATTTCTTAATGAACAGAATTTGTCCAGTTAGCTCCTGTGGCTGGCCAGCAAGTCCTGGGCATCCTGCTATCTCTCTTTTTCCAGTTTTGGTTGTACTGTGTGTACCCTGACAGTCAGGTTTTATGTGGGTGCTAGGGATCAAACTCATGTTCTCCTGCTTCTACAGTAAGCACTATACTGATTAACTCATCTCCCTAAATCCTCAAACATTTTCTTCCAAAATATTTCACTTCTCTCAAACCTTTGGTTAACTAAAGGGCTTATCAAGTTCCATATGTGTTGTCTGGGGGTCAAGATCCTGTTAAATATTGTTCTGTTCATTCTTTCTCTGATGCAGAGTCTAACTGTGTAGCCTAGGCTGGCTTGGAACTTGTTGTGCAACCTAAGTTTGTCTTGAACTCTAAGCAGTGCCCCTGGCTCAGTCTCCTGAATATTGATATTACAGGCATGAGCCACTACATCAGGCTTTCTCAACTTACTCTTCAAAGTCTAATTTGGACTGGAAGTGGTAGCAGACACCTTTAATCCCAGCAATTGGGATATAGAGTGGGGTGGGGTGGATCGCTGTGAGTTTAAAACAAGCCTGATATACATAAGGAGTTCCAGGCCAGCCAGGGCTATGTACCTATGAAGAATAGTTTGGAAACCACTTTATAGATCCCTCCCACTTTCTACCAATGACTTTAAATCAGAACTGTACATTACAATACATCTGCAGCTTCTGAAATAATCTCTCAGACTACATTTCAGGCACATCCCTCTTCAGAACAGCTATTTCTCCAGACTTTTAAGAATGTGTACCATTCATTGTGAACTCCAGGCTTGGACAAAAGCAGCTGGTTACTACTTTTGATTAGTTATTTAAAATGTTGACATTGAGCTGGGCGTGGTGGCGCATGCCTTTAATCCCAATACTCGGGAGGCAGAGGCAGGTGGATCTCTGTGCGTTCAAGTCCAGCCTGGTCTATAAAGTGAGTCCAGGACAGCAGGGGCTCTGTTACACAGAGAAACCCTGTCTCAAAAAAATCCAAACCAAAAAACCATCCACAAAAACGAAAATGTAATAACTAAGGACCTTAAATGTTTCTCATAGCAGGGTGTTTCTCATTGCACGCCTCTAATCCCAGCACCTGGGAAGCAGAGACAGTTGGATCTCTGAGTTCAAGGCCAACCTGGTCTGCAAAACAAGTTCCAGGACAACCAGGGATACACAGAGAAGCCCTGGGGGTGGGGTTGGGGTATTCCTCATAATGTTTAACACCATGAAAAGGTCATTGTTGGAACTGGGGACATGGTTCAGTCTTGTAAAGAGCTTGCTGAATAAGCATGAGGGAGTGAGTTCCATCCCATAACCCATGTGGTTTCTTTTGTTTTATTTTTTAAAGCTAGGTACAGACATGTTTGCTCCCAATCCCAGATCCAACTGCCTCTGCCTCCCAGGTGCTGGGATTAGAGGCATGCAATGAGAAATGCCCTGCTATGAGAGACATTTAAGGTCCTTAGTTATTACATTTTCTGTTTTTTGGAGGGTTTTTTGGTTTGGGAGGTGGAGGTAGGTGGATTTCTGGGGCACACTGGCTAGCCAATATAGATAGTTCAGGGAGCTCCAGTTTTAGTGAGATACTCTGTCTCAAAAGAAAGAAAAAAAGAAATTAAAATATTAGATGGAGTGAAGATGCTGGACAGATGGCTCAGTGGTTAAAAGTGTGCTCTACCCTTGAAGAAAATCTGAATTTGATTCTTAATTTCTGCATTGGGTGTCTCACAATTGCCTGTAACTCTGCTTGTAGGAGATCTGATGTCTTTGACTCCCACAGGCACCTGTACTGTCCACACATGCACACCCGAACACACATAAACATAATTTAAAAATAATAAAAGTAACTGCTTTTAATAATTAGATTCAAAGTAGTTGAGAAAGGCACTCAATATTGACCACTGGTCTCTGCCTACCTGTACGTGCCTGTGTGCGATCTTGTTGAATAAACATGTATGACAAATTTTAAATAGTGGTACATTCTAAGACAATTTCAAGAGAGAAATATTAATGTTTTTTTAAGTGGGCAGGTGACTTTGAAATTGGGATAGGTATGTTCAAGTCTATAAATTTTTTTATCATAAGTATGGAGATGGACATTTCTGTTTTTGTTTTTTATTTTTACTATTAAATAACTTTTTCTTAGAAAAGAAGTCTGGAGAAGTGGCTGTTCTGAAGAGAGATGGGCGATATATATATTACTTGGTAAGATGGGGCCAAATCTTCATACTGTGTAGCTAGGCAAATAGGTGAATTTCCCTGTGCCGACCATGGTGCTCCATCCTAGACAGGAAAGGATGCCAAATAGCTTCCAGTTTTACATCAGCTCACTCCAGAGGTGCCGGCTGCTTAGAGCACTGAGTTAGGCATAGCAGGCTGTGCCACGGTTCCATGGTGAGTCCACCTTAGGCCTGTGATCTAAGAGTGGCAGACCTTAGGGAGATCTACTACCTTTTCTTAAAGTGAAAGGAAACCCTGTCTCAAGGGATTTCTCTTAGGGCCTTTCCTCTAGTCTTCTCTGTTAGATGCAGTTAATGTGTTGGTGTGCCACACAAAGACCTCCTCCCCTCCTGCTGTGGGTAATGTGGGATTCTTCACCTTCCCCAGAAGAGGTGTGGTCCTTACAACTGGTGGGGGTGATTTAGAGCCAACCCACTACGAGCCTTTCCTGGCCAGCAGACAGTTGGGAGACACACTAACCTGTCAAGTGCTGTCCTAAGAGTCGAGAAAGACTTCTAGCTAGAAGGACTACCTCTCACTGCTTCTTGTGTAGGGAAACAGAGCAAGGGAACATGGTTTGTAAATGAACACTTTGCATGGGCTGCTCAGGCAGTATGAGCACCTTGGCACAGACTTCACCAGTGACCTTGCTTGAACATGGCAATGGGCACTTGCTTTCCTGTGCTGTGGTTTTCCTTGTTACGTGACAGAGTCTGTTTCTCGGTCACTGGTGGATCTTCTTGAGGCTGCAGGACATTGTTATACCTGCTGTAGATGTTGGGGTGAATTAATCTATAAAAACATGCTTGTTCTTTGAATTTTCAGGATGTAGAGGAATCTGGTGGCTTCTTCATTGACTACTTTCTTGGGAGGTGGAGCTGATGAGAGTTTGAATCCTCTCTTTTTTTGTTCAGATTACAAAGAAACGGGCTTCACACAAGCCAACATATGAAAACCTACAGAAGAGTATAGATGCCATGAAGTCCCATTGTTTGAAGAACGGGGTCACTGACATCTCCATGCCCAGGCAAGGAAATCCTGAATTGATTGGTGAGGTTTAATCTCTAATTTCCAGGCCAAGCCAAGGGTGTAGATGTAAAGGTAGACAAGTCTCTGCTTGTCAGAGCTTCCCAGCAAGTGGCTGTGAGGCTGCAGCATAGCTTGAGTTGAATGAATCAAGTAAGTCATGGAAGGCATACACCTGCCTCAGCTCCTCAGAAGGGAGAACACTTGGCATTCAGAAACATCTGTTGAATTCTCACCATTGTGTTTGAAGCACTGACCACAATCCTGAAGCAGTGGAATTGAGAACGGAGGCTTCACATCTGCAGTTCCTCTCAGGCTACTTCTGATCTCAAATTGAATTTTGTGTCAGGATAGTTGTCAGTGGTCTCTGCCTTTGATCCTGCATGCCTGCTTGTGGTTCCTGTGGGTAGCAGTCAGGACCTGTCCCTCATGTCTCTTTGAGGATTTTAATGACATATTGGGTGTTCAGTGACCCTTTGCTTCCTCTTGAGGAACTGGCTCATACATACCCCTTCTCTTTCAGTCAGTGCTGACCAAGCTCAAGTGACTTTTGACGTGATCACAATCCCCCCTCCCCTTTTTTAAATGTGCGTTGGTGTTTCGCAAGCATGTATATCTGTGTGAGGACATCGGATCCCCTGGAACTGGAGTTACAGACAGTTGTGAGCTGCCATGTGGGTGCTGGGATTTGAACCCAGGTCCTCTGGAAGAGCAGCCAGTGCTCTTAACCACTGAGCCGTCTCTCCAGCCTGTCATCCCTTCTTTAATATACTCATGGCTTATGTACCACAAACTCTTTTTGAAAAATCGCTATTCAGGAACTTGATTGTCTTACTGGCATGTGAAATTGGAGGTTTTAAGCTTCCCCTTTGTCCCCAGAACTGTTGTGGATCAGTACAGTGTCATACTAGCAAAGACCTCGCTCTTGGGCCACAGCCAGCATTTCCGGACATCACATTTTTGACTTCCCTTTGCAAAGGTCCTCCCTCCCCTTTGCATCCGTCATAACATTTATATTAACACGACAAATTCCATTGTAAGTGTGTTGTAAACATATGTACATTTTCCCATCCGCTGAAGTTAGTTTTCATGGAAAGAGAGTAATTGGGCTAGTAGCCTTCACATCAAAGAGTGAAATAATTGGAAAGCAAAGAGATATGATGGTCGCCTATGAACTGTCTTGAGTGGCTTCACAGCAAGAATAGACTCATAGATTCTTCCTCGTGGCTGCGATAGGTGTAAGCTCAGATAACTGCCTTGGGTATAGCCCAAAGGAAGAGGGAAGGAGGAGCAATTTCCTAAATATTTTTGTCACAACCAGTGGAGGGGTTTGTTTTTTTCACATTTGATCTTAACCAAAAGACCAAGAGAAGATGAGATGTTTTCTTTTGTTTTCAGGATTGGATGTGGTCTGGATCGTCTGCAGTGGGAAAAAGTGTCTGCGATTATTGAAGAGGTGTTTGAGTCAACAGACATCAAAATTACCGTCTATACACTTTGAACAGATGAAGATTTTGATGAGCTCATTCATGGTCTTTTGTTTCATCCCTACTTGGCTGTAGGACTAAGCAACTCTAGGACCTTAAAATGGGCAGAGGACAATTTGTGTGAGGGAATGTGTGTCATAGGTCAGATGTGTATATGGAGGCCGCTGTGCCTGAGGAGTGTCACTATGTTATTTTGCAGGAGGGTGAGGTCTGCCACTAGGCCAGGAAACCAGATAGGTAAGCTGTTTTAGGGCCTGCTTTGCTCCCCCACTACTGGATTTGTTTGACTGGCCACTGGGTGGCAGGGTTGATTTTATTTCTCTTTTTAAAAGAGAAATTGTGGGAAGGGTAAACTGAGATTCTTTTGCATTTGCTGTGTTTGTGCACTAGGTGTTAGTGTGATGTCATCAAAAATCATAGGAAAGGATTATAGTTGTTTTATTTTAGTTACAAATGTCACTAAGGAGTTTATGGTGGCACAATAAACGTTTCTTTTATATTCACTGAAATTTGTGGGCATGCATGTTTGTGTTCTGGATCTTGGGGACAAGCTAAACCTGTGACTTCATTTTGAAGAGCCAAGGTTCACTGTGAAGAGCAACAAGGTAGGAGATAAGTATGGACAAGGATTGTGTCCACCTGGTTAGAAGTCAGGGTTAGAGTGTTTGCTGGGGCTATTTTCTGTCTACTGCATAGTTGATGTTATTGGACGAGTCTGGACTTAATCAGGAGACCAATGAAATAACACTAACAAGCAAGGTCTGGTTCTAGGTTTATGTTATTACCTCTCTAGAAGAGTTAAATGCAGCTAACTGGAATCTCAAGAGCACTACAGTAATTATTGGTCCCTCTCCTGAAACTAAGGACAAATCTCATGTCTATGGTGGGAGGATAAAGCCCATGGATTTAGCCAGTGTTCTCTTATTAGACCTATTGGGGAAACTAGAAATCCTCCTACCCTACAGTGCTGAAAGTTAATGCAGCCAGACATAGCATGCTGAGTCGAACTCTAGTGTGAATGCTGGTTGCTCAGGAATGGGAGATTCTTCCAGTGTAGAAAAACAACTAAGTTAGAAGGGTTTGTGGAAACACTGGGAAAAAGTATGTTCTTAGCATACGGTAGCCTGATAGGAGGGAACAGTTTCAAAAGGTGTTTTACTTTTGTATCTTGGGGACAGACAAGTTCCACATGGTGCTGTTGGGGGAGTCTATTACTAACTTAGACCAAAGCTTTTCTTTAGAACCTTCTTGAGTCTCTGAAACTGTAGGGAGAAAATGTCTTAAGTGTGGGAAGTAGAAGAATGAGAGCAGGGTGATGGGCGGAAAATTACCTTACTGTAGTAAACCTCTTTTCTACTGTGGGTTAAGTCTGTCCTCTCTCATATTAGACTGCTCCTCCTCCAGCCTGCATCCCTACCCCTATGGAAGCATCGTAATGCTTGGTCAGATCGTTGGCTTTCTGGGCTTGCTTTGCCCAGAAATTAATAGTTAATTTCGTCAGGGAGCCTGATAGACTGTCTGTGACATTCTAGGCCTTGGTGGGGATGTGATCAAATGCTGTGGGGTCAAATTCTGGCAATTGATCAAACATGAAGCCTGAGGAGAGGAGAGCTGGCCTGATAACGGAATGGGCACAACCTCTGTGGAAACCCAGTTAGAGTCTGGCTGACACCCAAACATCCAAGTGTGATTTCACTTAACAGAGGACAGGACAAACCTGAGAAATGACACTTGCCACCATCCTGTCATCGTTTTTAAGTACTGCTTTTTGGAGTCTCACTGTATGTCTGAACATTTACCTGGTACTTTTGACCCTTTAGCGAGAAGAAAATTGCTCATTGCTTGGCCACTTAAATGTAGATATCTCATAAAATTCCATGAGCCTTGTGTTCCCCCACCATATTGTCTTCAAAGGAAAGGAAAGGCTCTCCTTTACAAATAATCCGAAGAGAAAATGTTTTCTTTCATTTTTCAGTGGTGTTGGGGGTGGAATGAGAGCCTTGCATGTTTGGCCTGCTGGTCAACCTGTAAAGCTGTACCCCCTGACACCTCCCTTATTTGGATCGGTCTCCTGGTTGCCACTGGGTATGCCAGGCTGGCTAGTCCACACACCTCTTTCATCATGCAACTGCATCCTGTTCTGCAAGGTTTCTGGGGACTCAGAAGCCTGTATGCTCGCTCAAGCCCTTCACACACTGAGCCTTGGCTATCTCTCCAGCCCCCGGGGGAAATATTTAAGGTCAGGACCATGGTAAGAAGTCTGCCTGGGAGAGATAGTTCTTCAAAGATAGGTTTTATCTTCCTAACGTCATAGCTTGGCTCTTAGCCTCAGTAGCTCTGTGCCTAGTATCCACTCACTGTTCATGGGAACTTTACAATGTCCAACTTAAAAGAGCACGCCACAAAAAAACACACTATTTCCTTTATTAATGTTGCTATTTTGCCTTTAAAAAAAAAGCCAGCCCAATTCAAAGCCCTTCTGGATGTATTTCATCTTGAATCTGAGGACCTCAGTACCCCTGGAGAGGCAGTAAGACCCTCCACCCCCAGGTACCTGGTACCCACATACAGTTGCTTTTCTTGTCTTCATTTTCCTTCTCCCATGCCGTATTACAAAAGGCATGGTTGAGTGGATGGCAGCTGAGGAGTGCTTTGAGTTCTCTGAAGGGGGGTCTTGTCCAATACAAGCGGTTGGTGTCGCATGTCCAACTCCAAGTATAATCAAGAAGACAGGCATGTCCAAGATGTCATCCATGTCACTGCTCTTGGTGGCAGCAGGCAGACCTTCATGGGAAACAACATGTTACTGAGCCTTGCTGACCCCCAGCAGCCAACCTCTGAGATAACAGACTTCTTTGTACCTTCCCTAAAAAGACCCTGGATGTCTCCTCCAAGGCCTCCTGTGGTTCCTGGCTGAGCTAGGGTTGGGATTGTTTCCTTCATTGCTTTGGTGTCGTTACCAAAGCCTCATAAGAGATCTGTTTGGACTCCGTTCTCTTATGTTAAATATATAGTGCAAATATTCTGCTTTTTTTTTTTTTTTTTGAGACAGGATCTCAACGTGTGGCTGTGTCTGGCCCAGAACTCACTACACAGACCAAGCTAGCCTTGAACTCATTTATCTCTACCTCTGCCTCTTATATTCTGCTAGTCTTGCTTAAAAAAAGATGGACAAACTGTATTTAACAAATGCTTTTGAGTGAACTTTAAGAAAGGCTGTTCTTTAGGGGCATTTAGACTCTCTCATAGTTTAATTTTGTTTTTGTTTTATTACATTTGACATTCCCCTCAGGGACTTAGATGACTCAGATGTGCACAGGAAAGTGTCCTAATGGGTTCAAGAATACTGGTTGTATCTGTATACGAAGGAACTAAATTCTTTTTTTTTTTTTTTTTTTTGGTTTTTCGAGACAGGGTTTCTCTGAATATCTCTGGCTGTCCTGGACTCGCTTTGTAGACCAGGCTGGCCTCGAACTCACAAAGATCCGCCTGCCTCTGCCTCCCAAGTGCTGGGATTAAAGGCGTGCGCCACCACCGCCCGGCTCACTAAATTCTTTTTTAAATTACATTTATTTATGTGTGTGGGGGGGTGCTTGCGTGTTTGGAGATTGGAGAATAACTTTTGGAATCAGTTCTCTCTTTCCATTATGTGAGTCCCATGGATCAAACTCAGATCTTCAGGATTGGTGGCAAGCAGCTTACTCGATGAGCCCGCTCACCAGCCCAAAATATTGTATTTTAAAATAAGCTGACTTAGACTTGTACTTTTTCCTCATACTGGATTATTTACTGAGTATCAGTTAAAACTCTCGGTGATCCAAATTAAAAACTTTTTTGTTTTTGTTTTTTTGAGACAGGATTTCTCTGTGACAGATCTCTGACTGTCCTGGTTTTGACTCCAGCCAAGGTCTCATTAGGTAGCTTATGTTCTCATGATCCTCCTGCCTCTACTTCTGGTGTGCTGGAATTATAGGCACACAACACCATATTCCTCTCCTCTATGAAGACTGCAAAAGAAAACACCTCAGGGTTAAAATTAAGTCAGCAGTCACCATTGTGGTGAGTCTTATGCTAGCTGTATAGTTATAGTATTACTACAGTACCAAATCTTTGAGGAATTTTAAAAGCAAGTTCTGTATTTCCAGGGATCATCCTTGACATCTGTCTTTCCTGTTGTCACAACCCAGTGTCCTGTGTTATTTTATGGTGTGAGCCTACCTCATACAAATATCTTTTGGGATCAATGCACACAGAGTCCTTTTGCTTAAAAAGAATAGACTGAGAATGCAACCACTTGGATAGGAAGCTGCTCAGCCTGAGGATGTCTGGGCACCCCATGTGCATGCCTAATAGTAAACACCTGCCAACATGCAGCTCCGGAACATCAAGATTTCCAGAACGTGTCTGCCAAGCTGCATCTTCTCTTAAGGGTATTAGGAGTGAGAAACATCAAACATAAATTGAATGATCTTCATGGTTACATGCTGTGTCCATGTTTTATGAATAAAGGAGTCGTTCCAGAATTAGACTTGGGTAAGAGTGCAGTGAAGAGCCCTCACCATCGCTGGGAGATTTTGATCAGTAACTCTGGCCCTGGAAAGGGGTTCAGTCACAGCAGTTCTGAGGGAGCAAACTAGATCAGACCAAATTCAAAAGATAGTGAGGGATCTTTTACTCTCTTTCCTAAGGATAATTGGCTTGTTTCTGTGAGAGTCTAATTTACCCTCAGCAAGAGGCCAGATTGGCCTTAATTGTGTCCTAATTATTTGCCTAAACAGCTCATCTTTGTTTCTAGTTCTCCTATCACCTCTTGACATCTGTAGGAGGCTACTTCTGTGTGTGCTGTTTCAGTTACAAACATCTCTTAACCCTTTAGGCACTGGTATAAACTAGCTCACTACTTGGTGCTCCATGAACTCCTGGGCAATTGATTCTCAATAAGAATGCTCTAGCCTTCCGCATTCACACAACCACTCAGCAACTCTGAAAGCTGGAGAGCAGATCTGGCTAAAATCAAAAGATGAATACAGGGCTGGAGAGATGGCTCAGAGTTCAAGAGCACTGGCTACTGTTCCAGACAACCCAGGTTTGATTCTCAGCACCCCTTGGTGCTTCACAATTCCCTGTAACTCTAGTTCTAGGGGATCTAATGCCCTCTTCTGGCCAGCCTCCTTGGATACAAGGCATGCAGGTGGTACAAAACATACTTGTAAGCAAAAACCCCATACATATAATTTTTTAAAAGAAACAATAGAAAGCAAAAAGCAAAAAAAAAAAGCTTGGACAAAGAAAAGAGAAATTTCCCTCAAGAATGAAATCCCTGCATTACAGAAAAACAGAGGCTGTGAATTTGGGAATAGGGATCTATAAAGTATCTACAGTAAAGCTCTTGGGGTCTCTCAAACTGTAGTTACAGATGGTTATGAGCCACCACATGGGTGCTAGGAATCAAACCTGGGTCCTTTGCAAGAATACAGAGTGCTCTTAACCACTGAGCATCTCTCCAGCCCTTATTTTTATTTGTATGTGTGGATGTCTATGTGTGAGTAGAGCAAGTGCATTCTAGTGCCCAGAGTCCAGAAGGAAGTGTGAGGTCCCTGGAGCTGGAGTCACAGGCAGTTGTGAATCACTCAGTGTAGGAACCAAATTTTACAAGAGCAGCCAGTGTTTTTAATGGCTGAGCCATTTCTCCAACCCCAAGACTTTAATTTAGGCAGAGGGATTCAGAGGAAAGGGGAAACAAGACAGAATGTTCTAGAATGTTTCTACAGAGGAATGCATCCCATTCGAATTGCATTTCTTCCTACCTGACCCTAAGTCAGAGTTACTACAGAGCCGGCGCCAGGGCACCAGGAAAACTCACGGAAGGCTGAGCTCTGTTGCCTACTTCAGGATGTCTGCCAACTTCTCCTCATAGTATAGGAAGTTCTCCTGAATGTCCTCCCAGGGTTCAAAGGCCTTGGATTCACCCTCTTCCTGCTCCACAAAATTCTGCCAGATGTACTCGAAGTCCTGGGGTTTCATGATGCGAAGTTTGCAGCCGGCCTCCTTCAGCTTTTTCAGGGCGGCCTGTACCTCTGGCTCCTCCCACATGAAGAGCCGGCCCACCAGGATGAGCAGGCGCAGGTTCTTAGCCTTGCCGATGGTTTTGAGAATTCGGTCAGCGCAGGCTGCACAGGGGCTGGAGGACACATACCAGGTGACATTGTACTTCAGGGCCGGGTCGAAAGCTGGCAGGATGGTATTAAAGAAAGCCTCCTCGGCATGGGCACCTGCGTGTTCATCCTCCAGGTAGCCACGTGACGCCTGCACTTGGCCTCCCTTGCTCTGTACTTCAACCACATAGCAGAGAAAGGTCTTGTTGCGCCCGGAACTGTATTCCACATTCCGGAACTGAAATTTAAAGAAGTTGACGGGTAGCCGTTCCCTGTAGGTCAAGGAGACAAGGCAGGAAAGAAGGGAATGATGAGTCATTGTTTCTAGGACCTAGAGGAGGCAGATCTCCAAAACCCATTCATTCTCACTGAAAACAGGCTTTGCCTATGCTAATGTGCGCGAGACACACACACACACTCATTCACCGAGTGGGTCACAGAGGTTAGAAGTGCTTGCTAATCTTCTAGAGGGCTTGAGTTTGGTTCCCTGTATCCATGTTCAGTGATTCACAACCACTTGTAAGTCTAGTTCCAAGAGTTCTGACATCTCTTCTGGCTTCCAAAGTCACATGCACACTTTCAATGACATATACACATCCATATTAAAATATCTTTTCCTCAAAACATGGTCTCTTTATGTACCCCTGGCTGTTCTGGGACTAATTATATAGACCAGGCTGGCCTTTAACTCACAGAGATCTGACTGCCTTTACTTCCTGAGTACTGGGATTAAAGGCAAGCATCACAATGCTTGGCGCAAATGTAAATCTCTTTTTAAGAGTTTACTGGAGCTGGGCATGGTGGCCTGCAGCAGAGGCAGAGGATCTCTGTGAGTTCGAGGCCAGCCTGGTCTACAGAGTGAGTCCAGGACAGCCAGGGCTATGTAGAGAAACCTTGTCTCAACAACAACAAAACAAAACTTACTGAGAAGGAGACACAGATAGTCTGGATTTCAGTTTGTATTCTGGCTACCCTACTAGGAAGTATCCCCAGTTTGGTGGTTTGAATAGGAATGGCCCCCCACAGACTCATGTTTTGAATGTTTGGCCCATGGAGAGTGGCATTATTAGGAGGTGTGGCCTTGTTGAAGGAAGTGTGTCACCGTGAAGGAGGCCTTTGAGGTTTATGCTCAAGCTCTGGCCAGAGGGGAAGACATTCCACTCCACCTGCTGCCTGCTGATCAAGATGTAGAACTCTCGGCTCCTCCAGCACCATGTCTGCCTGTTCGCTGCCATGCTTCCCACCATGATGATAAAGAACTAAACCTCTGACACTGTAAGCCAGCCCCAATTAAATGGATTCCTTTTAAAACATGGTGTCTCTTCACAGCAATAAAACCCTAAGATACCAATGTTTCCCTCTCTCTCCTCTCATTTCTTTCTCTCAACAGGGTCTAGTTAGCCCAACTGGCCTGGAACTCCAAGTCATCTTGTCTCAGCCTTCTAGGATGGCAGGCATGTGCTACCCCATCATCACACTCCACATCATGGAGCAGTTGGTTGTGGAGTTTCTTATGACAGAGCAAGACAAAGATTTTACAGAGTGTTTCATTCCTTCATTTCTTCTTGTACCTCACATAGATTGTATTTTGTTTATGGAGTGGGCTATATCTCATAATATGGTGTTCTCCTATTGGCTGTTTCTCAATTGAAAGGGGTTCCACATGATCGGGGCTAAGAATTATCTGTGAGACCAGTCTACCCAAGGCTACTGTGGGGCTAATTAAGTTTGGGTACAGTGTTGGGTCATTTAAATCTTAAAGACTTGGCTCTGGGCCTCCACGTGGCTGTCATCTAGCAGCTATGATCTAGTTAGATTGGAAAAATGTAAATATATAGCCAAGAATGTTAGAACATTAAGAGTGGGCAAGGGAAGACATGTGCAGTGTGATGGTTAGTTTGTCAGCTTGACTAGATTTAGAATCACCCAGGAGACACATCTCTGGGCTTGTCTGTGCAGGTATTTCCAGGTTTACCCAAGAAGGGAAGGCCTATTCTAAATATTAGGTACCATCCCATGGACTCATGTTGAATAGGAGGGGGGAGAAGAGAAACCGGGCTGAGCACCAGCATTCAGTCAGTGCTTCCAGCTTTCTGACTGGATGCCACGTGACCAGCCACCTCACTCATGATTTCCTGCTCTGTGGGTTATGTCTTCTCAGCCTGTCAGCCCAAAGAACCTCTTCTTCTGTTGCTTCTTGTCAGGCTTTGGTTACAGTATGAGGAGAGCCTTTGGAGAATATATGTAGGGTCTTGGAAGTTGAACCTTGATTCATAAGTCAGTACAAAATGTTTTCCAGTTCTTGAAGAAAAATGTGCTACAAATGACATTTAGGGAAGATCACAGTGGGGACACCAGGCTGATGCAATACAGTTGAGCATAGCTTGAGATTTAAAGAGCCCTCTAGATGTCTTAGAACAGTGGACTTGACAAGTAGAATATTTAAGAGGAGAGTTATAGCAGCAAGTAAATGGAATAGCCAGACATTTTAAAGAACAACTTGGTATTATTAAAAAGGAGAGAAGGTGTCAGAGTTGACGACTGTGCTCTTTTAAAATTACATTTGTTTGTTTTTTTATGGGGAGGAGGTACCTGTGCCACATCATGTGTGTGGAGGTCAGAGGACAACTTGAGAGAAGTTTTTCTTCTTCCACGCTGTGGGGGTTGGGGGTGGAGCTTAGGTAAATTAGGATTGACACCAAGTACCTTCACCTGCTGAGCCATCTTGTGGCTCTCAAAGATTGTTTTTATCTTTCTTGTTTGTATATTCCTAAAACGTAGACCTGTGGAGATTTAGAGGCCAAGGAAAATGAGATTTTTCAGTCAGGAGTGGAAAAGAGAAGTAACAGCCGGAGGGGCCGCTGTGCTTGCTATAACTAGTCACTATGCTGGGGTGCGGCTCCCGGAGAGGGTTTGCCGACCAGGCAAGATCCCCAGTGCTACAGAATAAACAGATAATCCCTGCACCTGCTTCAGAACACGTCCCGTGGCACCGCTAACTCGCTATTGGCATCTGTCTCTGCATCTTCCCTTTCCGCAGAAAGGTCCACAGAGTCTAGGGCTGCAGGGGAATCCCTGGTGTCCCAGACCTTGGAAGAGCAGAGGAAGCCCGAGGGATTCACCTTTTCCTCACCTCATCACAGAATATTCTCCACCCAAGTTCTCACGTTCCCTGCTGTCAAGTTAGTTTCCAAATGTGGAGATGGCTCTGTCTGAGGACCCAGTCCCAGGATTCATTTAGGGCTATATTTAGCTCTCTAAGCCCCTCCATCCCTGGCTGGAAGTGGTTATTATTTACTTAACATTTCAGCAGGAGCAATCACCTGATATTTTTTCCTCTCCTCTTTCCAACCCTGATGGAAGAATACTCCCAATTGCATAGTTCCACTCATCCACCAGGCCACCCTCCAGCTCTGCCTGTTCCTCAGCGGGTGTGTGTGTGTGTGTGTGTGTGTGTGTGTGTGTGTGTGTGTGTGTGTG
>CAJQZJ010001969.1:2922061-2948767 GCA_907164525.1 Lophiomys imhausi
CGCGCGCACGTGCATGCATGTGGTGGTGGGGGTGGTGAGGGATGAGGGAGTGGGTGTGAGGGGGGAGGGGTAGGGTGGTGGTGTGTGTGTCTCCTCACTTCCTGAAAGATTTCTTTTCTCAAGGACACAAAGTTTGATGATTCCCCCCCCCCCAATCCTTTTTTGGTATTTAAAGACTTTTGCAAAATTCTTCCCCTTCCTTACCTGAGTCCAACCCAGAGCCATCTCTATGCTGGATCCTGGGAGAAGGAGATGTTGAAGTATTTATGACTACTTTGTAGGCTTGAGGCTTTTAGTAGTGGCTGCCCCATATGATCCTTCAGTTTTTTGTTTTGTTTTTTGTTTTTTTTTTCTTTTCCTGGAGTGCTCCACACCTCTCCCCATGCCCAAAGCATTGCTCCAACTTTGTCCAGTGTAGTCTCACTATAAGCAAGAATTTGACCCAACCAACAGCAGCAAGCTGGCTGAATGGATGAGAATGGATGACTTCTGGGAGCCCCTCCCCCATAAACGCTGATATCTGCCCCCTCCACTTCTTCCCCAAACATGAAGAGGACCCAGAAACCCTAAACCCATGGGAGAGGAAGAAAGGTCACCTCACTATAAATATCCATTTCTGACCCAGTCCTGCCAGCAGGCCAGCAGTCCCAGGGCCCGCCCTGCACCCTGCCTCTTGCTGGGCCTGAGCTCTAACTGTTTAAGGAAGGACCAGCTGCCTACACTTTCCTTTGGGTTGCCCAGAGCCAGAGCTTGCTTGGCTCCTTTGGCTCCTCAGTGGGCTTCTTGATCAGAAGGAACATAACGGTCAAATGAGGTTCTCTGGGTATCCTATGGACTACATCAACCAGGAAAGAGCTGGCAGAGCTCTGAAATCATGGCAGAGAGCTGGATAGCGTGGGTATCTCCGGCAACTGCAAAAGCACAGGGTAAGCCCCATAGGGGAAGGAAAGAAGCAGAGGGATCTAACTTCTCAGTTGTAAGCCTTTTTCCTAATAACAGCATGTGGCTAAGTACTACTCTCAACCTCGGTAGACACTGGTAACGGAAGAGGGGGCATTCTCTCTCTCTCTCTCTCTCTCTCTCTCTCTGTAATTATATACAAGAGTGGGCTAGAGAGGGACAATGGCAGGAAGCCTTGTTTCTCTTCATTTAGTCTCTCATTCCGGTGCGCACCCAGGGGTGCATTCCTAGTTCTCCCTTTTAGCCACCACTCACACTGGATATTGCAATGAGCAAATACGGAAACCCAGAATCCTAATAGCTAGCAAAAAACAAGTCTGCCGAATGAGGGAGAACTAACGTGAGTATATGTACTATGGATTTTTCTAAAGTGTATATACGCTTTAAACATTTGTGTTTCCTAAGCACAATATACAATGAAAGGGAGCAGCATAGGAATTCCTAGAATCTAGCTGGTCAGAGACGAAGTGTTTGCTATAAAAGTAACCCACAGAGTGGAAAGTCCACTCAGGGCTGACTGAATACTGACTCGTTTCACTTTCCCCTCACCAGACCTGTCTGTGAGACACCGGTGCTAGAGGCAGGGTTATTGCTTTCAATATGGATGTCAAGAGTGGGCCCAGGCAGGGAGAGGAGGCTAGAGCAAAGCAGAAACTCCTACAACTAAGGAGAGGACGCCAAATTTGCAGGACTAGATGAAGTTCTGCCTAAGACATGCAGGCAGTTGGTGCTTCTCCACAGGAGACATGCTTTCCACACACCTTTGACCTCCCTGAAGGCCAGCGTGGCAGTTGGTGGGCTATTTTCTGTTTCTAGTAATTCACTCCCCAGCATGCTCCAGAGGCCACAGTGGGGAAATGTGGCACTAAGAATACTGTTGAGGGGCCAGGCACGGTGGCACACGCCTTTGAGCCCAGCACTCAGGAGGCAGAGATGGGAGGATCTTTGTGAGCCAGCCTAGTCTACATAGTTCCAGGACAACTGGAGTACCTGGTGAGAGCCTGTCTCAAAAAACCTAAAGTTCAGTGGAGAAAGTGCTTGGTGTGCAAGAGTCAAAACTTGATTTTGAATCCCCAGAACCTAAGAGCCAGACATGGCGTGCTCTTGTCTGTAATCCTGGCACTCCTATGGGAATGTGGAAGGCAGAGACAGAAGAATGCCTGGCAGACACAATGGAAGAGCGAGAGACCCTGCCTCAAACAAGATGAAGGTGGGGATCAACCCTCAAAGGAGTTCTCCTCTGACCTCGTAAATACACCATGGTATCCATGCTCTCTCTCACTCTCTCTCTCTCTCTCTCTCTCTCTCTGTGTCTGTCTGTCTCTCTCTCTCTCTCACACACACACACACACACACACACAAATGGTGTTAAAGGCTCAGTCCACAGACATGTGTGTGAGCAAAATATCCATGCACATACAATAAAATAAGTAAATCTAGAAGAATAAGAAGACGTGGTTAAAAGAAGAGTCATTCTTCCATTTATCTTCAGTCTATTGTAACCCCTGTGAGAGTGGGCTCTGCTTTCCACAGATACCACACTTACAAGGATGGTGGTAGGTCACTCATGGCAGTGTCAGGGTCACTCAAGGCAGAGATAGAAAGATGAGGATCATATTGTCCTAGGGCATCCCTGTGCTTGCCACAAGAACTTGCCCGGAAAATTCTGTGGATGCTGAGACCTACAAGTCTCTTTATATTCTAATCTTGTCTGCGTAAGAAGCCCTCCTTCCAGTTCACTTCCTGTCACAATGGCTTGCAGAGAGCCTAGTACATGGAAGTACTCATTCATTAGTCCATTCATTTACCCTACAAATATTTATTGAGTGCCAATTGAGAGCTAGGGATAAAGTAATGAAAAAGAGCCCATGCTCTCGTGTAGGAGAGCTATTCTAATGGAAGCAAGCAGTAAGTGCGATTCATAGGTGGCAAATATTTATGGATATAAAGTCCTCTTTATGGCTTGCTTGGGTAGTGCTATGCTTTGTAGTCCTAAGACCAGAGGTTTGAGCCCTGTGACTCTGACTAACCTTGAGCTAAGTCCCTGTCCCCCTGAGGTTTATTTTTATATGCAAATGATTGAGTAATCCAGCCTCTCAGGTTTTGAACAGTAGTAGACACTTAATAACACGCAGCTAGTATTGATGGATGATACCTTCTCTAAGCCTCAAGCCACATCTTTCAAAGAGCCATCTGAAGCTTAAGAAAACCACAGAAAGAGAAACTTCTGGAACTGAGACAATATACCCAGCTCTCTGAAAGAAAGACAGACAGGAAGAAAAGAAAGAAAGAAAGAAAGAAAGAAAGAAAGAAAGAAAGAAAGAAAGAAAGAAAGAAAGAAAGAAAGAAAGAAGGAACCCTCCAAGTTGTAATGTGTGCTGACTTTTTACATCATCATTATGTGTGTGTTTGCAGCATATGATGCTTGGTGTGGATACCAGTCTGTGCATAACATGCCACCATTTTGGAGGCCAGGGGACAATTTTATGGAGTCAGTTCTCTACTTTCGCCTTTATGTGGGCTCTGGGAATCGAACTCAGGTTGTCAGGCTTGCAGGACAAGCTCCTTTACCTGCTGAGCCATTGTGTAAGCCCAACATTTGCTGATTTCTCTCATATAAATCCTGTTCTATGGAGACTTCAAGGTATCAGTGGGAATCACTGGATGCAAGACAGGGAGAGGTGGGAAGAATCTGCTCTCCAAATGGGAGGATCTGGCTCCAGCACACCTTGTGGTTTTAGAGCCTTTTCTAGAATCTTCCAACATCTTTCTTTGTTCTTGTGCTCAGGTCTGCTTTCTGTCTGTCCATCTGAAGCACCCCATGCAAACAAAGCCACAAAAGAGGAATCTCTCCCCTCATTCCTCTAAAAACCCTCATCACTCCAGACTGTTCCCTGAATAGCTTCCCCTGCTCCACTGCTAGTTTCAGCTCAAATCTAGGGGACATTTCCATCCCATTCCCTGTGGAGTCTAGACTAGGAAAGGAGCGCCTTCACTGGCCCTTTGGAAAGGAAGAAAAAGAAAGCCATCGTCCCTGGCCCTGCAAAGACACGGCCACACCTCTGGGCTATTTTGAGCATCTGTTTATCCAGAGAGGCGAGGAGGCAGATCACCACAGCTCTTGTCTGTGTCCAGGAAGCACTCAGAGCTCCATCTCCATCCAGAAGTGCTCTCAGAGATCTCAGCACGTTGCCCCTTTGTGCCCCTTTCTCTGGGATTTGGGTTGTGGAAAACCTCTAACACTCTTATTACCATAGGAGACCCGTGGGCAAGACCTTGGCTAGGAGCTTCGAGACCCACTTCCTGGTTCTGTGGTCTTAGGCATATTGTTCAGTTTTCCTGAGTCTGCCTCTCTCTCTCTCCTTCCTCTCATCTGAATGTGAATAAACACATTTTCTTGACTATGTTTTGTGAAGCCTTAGAGAAATGTCAGTTACTTTAGAGAACCTTCAGGCTCCACTGCATGTTCAATTCAACAAACAGTCTAATTTTGTTGTTGACCCATTTTGCCCTGTACCCGGGAGATCAAAAGCTGCATAGAGTGGAAGATATGTGTGAAACCCAGGACAGCATGGTTCAGTATGCTTAGGTGTCAGTAAAAGGATCCTCTACCATAGGCAAGCCACTGGAATGGAGGACCCTGCTGGCCTGTTTGCCCTAGGCTTTCCCTGGGTCTATATTAGTCTATGCCCAGCTGTTCCCTTAATCCTAGGATGAGAGCAAGATTATCTGAGTGAGCAAAAGTGAATGGAAGTTCAATGGCTACTCACATCTCAGGAACCAAGTTACATTTCCCCCTGGGCTCTCTTAGAAGTCAGAAAATATCTGAGCAGGAAGGGACATTAAAAATCAAGTTGGGTAGCTTCCTCATTTTAGAAATAGGAGAACGAAGGCCAGGCCTGGGGCATCACATGTCAAGTGTAAAACAGCAAGTCCAAACCACTACCCAGGACTGCTGCTTCCCCTTCATGCCTTTGTTCCTTCTGAGACTTGGTGTGCCCCCAACCAGCCTTTGCCCAGTGCTGGAGACTGCCACGAAGGAAACCACGGTTCAAGGAGGAAACTTGCCCCCTGTCTCTTCTTACTCTGCCTTGGATTTAGCAGCGTCTTCCTCTCTAGGAATAGAGAGAGAGGAGGAGGAAAACTACTTGCATTCAATTTGGAAATGGCACAGTCTGGACAAGAGAGGGCCTTGAACATGGCTATCTCCCCCAGGAACGTGTAGACTGTTCGATT
Source organism: Lophiomys imhausi (assembly GCA_907164525.1). NCBI lineage: Eukaryota > Metazoa > Chordata > Mammalia > Rodentia > Muridae > Lophiomys > Lophiomys imhausi. The sequence goes on from CAJQZJ010001969.1 coordinate 2,927,258, forward strand.
TGAGCTCAGTTTCTACAGGGCTGTGCAACAGCTCCTCTGTGTACATGCTCCTGGCATCTGCAGTCTGGGAGATGACTCTCTTGCTGGGGCCATCTCTAAAGGTGCCATTCTCACCAAACTCGTTGGGACTGGGCTATATGCACCGGTGCAGGCAATACCCAATACCTGCAGGCAAGTCCAGATTGTCACCAGGGCTCCTTCTCCCTCTTCGTAGCCTCCATGTCACCGTTCTTACTGAAACTTCTCTCAGTGGGGCACCCCTTCTGCCTTTGCACATTGTCAGAGACTGCCATGAAGAAAATGGCATGTAGTTTCCATTTCTGTGGGTCTCTTCCTCAGAGGCACTCCTCTGACTTCCTTCTGATCATGGGGTCCAAGGTGTCATTCCAAGAAGCCAAGAGTAGCTGAGGCTGGTGGTACATGCTTTTAGTCCCAGCAATGAAGAGGCAAAGGTAGGAGGTCTCTGTGAGTTCAAGGGCAGCCTGGTCTACATAGTGAGTTTCAGGCCAGTTACATGGTGAAACATTGATTCGGAAAAAACAAACAAACAAAAAGAGGCTGGGCGTGGTTGCACGTCTTTAATCCCAACACTCGGGAGGTAGAAGCAGGTGGATTTCTGTGAGTTTAAGGCCAGTCTAGTCTACAAAGCAAGTCCAAGACAGCCAAGGCTACACAGAGAAACCCTGTCTTGAAAAACCTAAAAAATAAATGCCAAGAGGCATTTGCTGCCCTGAAGCCCCTGCTAGCAGGCTGGACAATAGAGCTCCTGGTAACCTTGACCCTTGCTATTCTTATTCTAACCCTTCCATAGCCTGCTCAGACCCCACACTTTCCCAGGCAGGCAACTCCAGCCGCCTTACAAGGCTTACCCAGTGACAATCTCGAAGGGCGGCAGGTCGATCAACTCCTTCAGCTTCTCAGGGTCTTCTAGGTTCTCTAGATCGTCTCCATTCTGGGAGGCCGGCGCTGCGGCCTCAGCAGCCTCTTCTTTCTGAGCCATGGAGAGAGAGACTGTGGCCGAGAAGTGGACAGGTTGCCAAGCCAGTCAGGGTCTGGCAGCAGGCGTCCTAAGCAGCTGTCAGCAGCTAAACCTGGCTGAGGATGACAGAAAGAGGACCAGGATTGGTGCTCTTGCCCACTCACTGCAGGTTTTATAACCAGGGCCTCCCACCCCTCCCCCCTTGCTCCTCTTTTTTTAATTGAATGACTGGCGGGTGACAGGATAGGGGAATGGAAATTCTGGCCATGTGTATTCCCCTATTTATCAGCAGGCAGACAGGAAGCTGGCAGGTGGGGAGGGCTAGGCCAACTCTTCCCCCGCTTCGCCTACCCAGACTCAGCTGAGCTGGAGGGGAGAAGGCCTCTTAGTGTTTGAAACAGAATGAGGCCCATGATGAAGGAGGCAATTTTGGAGACCCCAGCCATTCCTGTTGGGAGAACCCAGGTTCAGTAAAGGAGGGTCTTGGAGGGCATGGGATAGAAACCAATGATTTGAGAGGAGAATGTCTGCTGCTCCTCAGAGTTTGCATGCTCATATGCTTGTTGTGAGGCAAGGTTGCAACAGCAATTGACTACCGGTCTTTTTTCTTGTAAAGGGGTGTGTGTGTGTGTGTGTGTGTGTGTGTGTGTGTGTGTGTGTGTGTGGTGTCTGTGTGACCTTATGCTCTCCTGAGTGTGTGCAGCAGCCAGAAGACACCATTAGGTGACTTCCTCTATCCCTCTCCACCTATTTCTTTGAGGCAGAACATCTCCCTAACCCTATGTCTCACACTAGAAGGCAGTAAGGCCCAGCCAACCTCAGGTCTCTGCTCTGCTCAGAGCCGGGTTTACAGGTGTTTCCAGGCCAACCAGCTTTTTATATGGGAGCTAGGATCCAAACTCTGACTTTCGTGTTTGAAGAGCAAGTTTAACATCACTCCAGCAGCTGACCACTAATCCTATAACTGCAGGGGTGTCCAGTTTTCTGAGTTTCAAAGATTCTAAATGGGACTGGCAGTGGGTCTGGTGGTTTACCTGTAGAAGTGGATTTAAGACTCTTCATAGCTCTGGGAAGCAACATGTGCTCTTGTTACACTAAATGCAGGGACACTGAGATTCACAAAAGGGTCAGGGTCTTTGCTTGAGGTCATATAGACCTTGAGTGGAATTGGTAGAATTAGAGTCCAGTTTAGTGCAAAGGGCAAACATAGAGCCTTCGTCCCCCTTCGTCAATCCTGTGCTCATTTGACAAATGTGTACTGAGCAGATGCTCTCTGCTGGGCACTGTTCCAGGGACTAAGGTGAAGAACAGACCAAAGAATGCACCGGAGAGCCCTGCTCTCATGGCGCTTGCACGTATCAGCTGACAAATAAGCTATGTAAAATATGTGATATGTTTTGGTAAGTGCTGGGGAGAACAGGCAAGGAGGGATCTGAAAATGACAAGGGGTGAGACCGCGTTATTAAAAAGATGTTTCATTTTTATTTGGTTGATTGTTTATTTTTGAGAAAGGGTCTCTCTATGTAGCCTGGGCTGTCCTGGAACACCTGACTGGCCTTGAACTCACAGAGATCCACCTGCCTCTGCCTCCCAACTGCTGGGGGTTAAAGGCGTGCACCACCACACCTGACCCTTGTTTTTTTTTAATTTTAATTATGTGTTTTTGTGTATGTCTCTGTGTGTATATATGCATGTGAGTGTAGGTGTCTGCAGAGGCCAGAAGAGGGTGTCAGATATCTTGGAGGTGAACTTACAGGAGGTTATGAGCTGCCCCATTTGGGAACTGGATTCAGTTGCTCTGCAAGAATAATATGTGTGCTAAACCACTGAGCCATCTCTTCAGTCCCAAGATTACAGTTTAATAGGAAAGGACTTTGGAAAGAAATGAGGGCACTCTGAAGGAGACAAAGGAAGCATTCATACACCTATCTAAAGGGAAAGTGTTCCCAGCAGAGGTGGGGTGGATGAGGAGGTGGCAGGGAGGTGTGTGCAGAGGGGGTTGTCAGGGGTGGGTACAGAGGCCTTGAGATTTCCTGCTGTGTTTGAGGAAGTTGCAAGGACATGAACAGAAGGAGAACAGAACATGAGTGAGCCATTGTCACTGAGCTGATGGGATACATATCCCACTTCAATTTTTGCAGGATCAGTGTAGTGGTGCACACTGTAATCCCAGCATTTGGGAGAAGGAGGCAGAAGAAACCAAGAGTTCAAGGCCAGCATTGACTATGTTGTGAGGATGAGGTCAGTGTGGACTATAAGAGACCCTTCTACAAACTATAACAATTATAGTATAGTATTATACTAAAATATACTGGGGGACTCATTTGAAGCCCAATCAAACCAGACAGAGAAGTGAGCTGGAATGGCCTTGGAGGACAGCTGGGCAGTGTGTAGCTCATGTGATGAGTGCTTAGCAGGCCCCCCAAGTTTCTATATTTGGGGTGGTTCAAATGCTCAAGAATTCTCAGGGAAATGAAAAAATGGTCAAGACCACATGCTGGTTGAAATGAGGACTCTAAAAATGTCAATTCCAGGTAGGGTCGGGAGGCTGGGTATATAACTTGGCAGAGTGCTTGCTTAGCATGCTAAAATAAAGCCCTGAGTTCTGTCCCTAGCACTGAATAAACCAGGAATAAATAAGCCCAGCCCTCGGGAGGTAGAGGCAGGAGGGCCAGCAGTTCAAAGTCGTTGTTGGCTATGTAGCAAGTTTAAAGCCAGCGTGATCTACATTAGACTATCTTTTAAAAACAGGCGCTTTGGGGAAGTGATCTGGAGTCAGACTAGGGTGGGCTGGGTGTGGCAGGAGTCAGGATAGGCTGGGTGTGGGACTCTCTTTCCCAGAGAGTTCTGAGCAGCATAGTGCACCATTAGTCTGGGTTCTGAGCTCAGGATGATCATGGAGCCTCCCTGCTGTCCCATCAGAATTACTACAAGTGTTGCTTTTACTACCTGAGGGTTTCTAGTCAGACAACAAATTATATGTTTGTCCTACTATTAAATTGGTTACGGATAGTATCCATGTCTGGAGATTATAATTTTTTTTCAGGAGAATCAAACACAGGATGGAGGAAACAGTGCCTGTGTCCACAATGCAATGTCAGTAACAACTGATAAGTAGCATGTGACATAAGCGTACAGCATTTGGATGCAAAGCGCTTCCTTCCATCTTTGATTTAATCAACGTTTGGCGAGGGCTCCTATGTCCAGGTGCCATAGGACTATCAACATTGTAGAGATGAATATGCAGGACTTAAGTCTTTCTACCATCTGGGACATTAATCAGGCACTCAAGCGATCCTCATCTCATTTGGCCTCACACGTGTGAATTATGGGGCTCAATTTGCAAGTGAAGGGACTGAGAGCTTGCAAAGGGAAACTGGCTTGAGTAAGGTCAGCATGGGTTTGTGTTCAGGTCTTCTGAGCCTGGGCCCAGTCTTATTGCTAGGGCTGCATCCAGGTACTTCTTACTCAGCATCTCTAAAGTGTGAGAAATAAATATGAGGCTCAGTGGTTAAAGGGATTGCCATGTACACATACATGCCAGGTGTGTGTCTTAGCTCACCTGTAATTCCAGCCTCATGAGTCAGAAAGGCAGGGTCCCCAGAGAGATCTGACCAGCAACACTAGCCATATCTTGAGCTCTGTTTGATTGAGAGACCCTGCATCAGTGTAATCAGGTGGAAGAGTGATGGAGGCTGATTCCTGACATCAGACCCTGGCTTCCACATGCATGCACATGTTCATGCATGCCCACACATTAAAAACAACAACACACAAATACATACCATAAGCACATACTCAGACATGGAAAAAAGAAAGCATTGTGCATGAGTCCCCCACTCTCTATTCAGTCATGGTGATGTGCTTGGATCAGCTGAGGAAGACCCACGGGGTCTCTGGAGGACAGGTCCTGTCTGCTCACTGGTCACTGGACCTCGGGAAAAGACCTAAGGATGTGTCTTTACATCTTGGTTCTCATGTATAACCTTGAATTAGGATGAGAAAGGATCCCAATTCACAGTCCCATCTTAGCCTGATTCAGGGTGGGATCTTAGGCAGCTACTTCACATCTCTGGGACTCAGTTTCCCTCTCAAGCTACAGAGCTGTTTGTTGTTCTAAGGAATGGAAATGAATGTGTAGGGTGGGTGGGCAGGCAAAGGCCACAGGGTAGTAATGATGTACACTGGCAGGCGTTTCCTTACCCTCCCCATGGCGCTCGGTGACTCTGGGCGAGAGTGTAGAGGTGGCCCAGGCTGGTCCTTGCTTCCACCGCACCCTTAGATAATTTTCCCTTAGATCTGCTGGGGAGTGCTCCCAGATGGATGACTGCCACCTTCCTTTTCCACTGCTCCTTTCCAGCTCCCTCCCCCGCCAGCCACTGGAGGCCCTCTGGCCAGTGCTGGCTATTTATAGCACCTCCAAAGGACCTGAATTCCTTGCTGGTTCCTGGCTATCCTTTCCAAATCAGGCCACTTTTTCTCATAGGTCTCAGAGTGCAGCAGCTAATCTGGGGGGTGGGGGGCGGAGGCGGAGATCAGATGCCAGGAACCTAACTCCTCCACATGTAGCTGGCCCTATACTCTTCTTTAGGGCTAGCACACTCTATCCCTTTTGAAGCCTGTGGGGGCATGGGTTTCTCAGTCCTCTTTCTGTATAGCAAGGTATTTCTTTCAAGGTCACACAAGGAGTTTAGTGGGGTGCTGAAATTTGATCCCAGCCAAGGTTTTTCCCACTGTGTCATGATGCATGGAATTTAGTAGCTTGGGAGTGATGGCATTCATACACCCTGGCTACTAGCATGACACTCCCCTGAACACCTGCAAATGAACTAATTTATTCCCCACCGGGATATTTCTGGCTGGTCTTGTTTTGGGTGCCCGTTTTACTGACAAGGAAACTGAGTCCTGGAGGTTGAGCGACTGGCCTCAGATGGTACCGCTGGGAAGGCAGAACTCTTGGCTTCCGAAGCCTTCTTAGCCTTTATCAGTTAGTTACTACTGCTGCCAGGCTCCCAGGCCAGCTGAAGAATGGGGTGGGGAGAGGATGGGGGGCGGGGGGGGGGAGACGGGAGATCAGAGGGAGTTCTTGTTGAGAAAGCGGGCTCTGGAAGATATTTAGTCCTGAGCAGCAGTATGTGTTGTGGTTAAAGATATGGACACACTCCACAGTTTGGATGGAAAGCAAAAGGGAGGACACTCCTGGCCTTCTTGTCACATCCCCTTCTGCTGGTGGCAGTAACTCCACTGAGGGAAAGGCACAGACTTTCCCTCCCTGGCCCAATCCTCATGGTCATTTCAGAAAACATTCAGGATTCCCCTGGTGGCTGAGGAGGAGATCAGGGCCAGGCACAGACATTCCTTTGCCCTTTGGAACTTGGAGGGGTACAGAGCTGCCCTCACTGGGAAGGGGAGAGGACAGCAGCGGGGCTGGCGGAAAATAGAAGCCCCATCAGGGGAACTTTTAAATTCTTACTCTTTGAAAGAAGATACCTCAGGAGTGTGTTGACAGGGTGGGTGTTTTATGTGTAGGGACAGCTGGGACCCTAACAGTGTGTTGCTCAGAGACCCAGTCCAGGCATGCTTCCCCTCTGGTCACTACTGAGACAAGGAACACAAACAACTGGCTGGGCTGGGCTCCAGACACCCCCTGGCGGGCAGGAGCCTGCCTTCTCTGGTAACCACTCTGTTGACATAAACAAAAAGTGTCCAAGGATTTGAGCCAAAGCTGGGGACAGGGGTGGAAGGCCAGGGGTCTCCCAGAGTCCGAAACTGGGCTTGGAGAAGAGACCAAAATCACAGGGCAGGCAGGGGTGTGCATTCTGTTGCACAAAACACAATAGCTGCTTTATCTTGAGGGACGCACTGCCCTGGGCAAACAGGGACGGTGTAGAACTTTGGTCCTGGTCACCATGATCTTCCATTCCAGGGGCCACTTCTAGTACCACCCAAGCTGCCTGGCATTGCTCAGCTGGAGTCTTTGAGGACAATGATCTGATAGGAAGAGTGTCCATTAGAGTGACTAATAGGGTTCCTCACTGAAGGGTGCGTGTAAGGCCAACCAATGGCTCCCTGGAATACACCATGAGCTCAACAACCAACATTTGGAAGAGAATTTAGCCCTTAAGAGGAGAAAGGTTTTGAATGGATGCAGGTAGAAAGGGCTTGGGACTTTGGGCATGCCCTTTTGAGCAATGGTTCCTACATAGGGTGGAGAAACTCAGTGATCTAACCTCTAGCTGGGGCTCTGACTAGACCACTCTAAGGCCTCCAGAGTAACCAAGATGGCTCCTTCCTGCTTTTGTGCTAGAAGAGGTGATTTGAGTGTATGTGGGTATAACAGAGTGCTTTTTAAATTAGGGTTCTTAAACAATAGTTGTCGTGGGCTGAAGATGTGGCTCTGTTAAGAGCACGTACTATTATTTCAGAGGACTGCAGTTCAGTTGCCAGCACCCACACTAGGGTCTGTAACTCCAGCTCCTGGGAGCAGCCGCCTCAGGCCTCCGAGGGAACTGGCATTTCCATACACATATCCCTCACACACATAATTTAAAAACAAATTTGAAAAAGCTATCTTTTTTTTTCAATTGTTGATCCCCGTAGGAAATATGTAAGAGAAGACCCTTTGGTCCCCGCCCAAGGATCTGGCCTCTACTGCTAAGAACCTGAATATATAGCTCACTTGGTTGTTGATGGTAACATCTGTAAGCTCTTGTTTTTCTACCCTCACCCCAGCTCCTGGAATAATGACCCTGAGACTTTATTATATTTACAAATGCTGAGGCCTTATAGCTAGGCATGGTCTCCGAATGGCTCATAACTCATTGATTGCCATGATCCCCTTGGTTCACATGGTGGAAGGAGAGAACAGACTCTCAAAAGTTGTGGCTTTCACATGAGTTGTGACCTTGAACAAAAGCTCCCTTCAGGCAAGGTCTGATCACTGCTGGTCTGAGGCCCCTAAAGTCATAACTGTTAGGCTGGAGGTTTTGGGGCAAAGGCCAAGATGGCATGGAACAGGAGATCCCTGTCCCTCCTTCCAGCCAGGAGCCCACACTTGCAAAAACCAACCCCCCCCCCCCCCCAAAGAAAAAAACTGGACAAAGCCAACACCTAGTTCTGGATTACAAAGTGACCACTAGACTTAAGACCTACCTACAGGGTCCTAAACTCAGGCAATACCCTAGTACGTTACCAGCACATCACCACTCCTCCTCCCCTCCTATAAAAAGCCCCTACCCTAGTACAGACTTCTCTGACCCCGTCCTGTGAGATCCCTGAAGCTCCCACCCCCAGAGAAGCCCCCAATAAACCTGTTTTTAATACTTTTACTTTGGCCAAATTTGATTTATTGCATCAGTTAGAAGACTTTCAATAGGATACAGTGCTGAACAGACACGTTGAGCTCAGTTCTGCATGTGAACCAATGGTGAGAATTAACCAGCACCAGTAACAGGAAAGACTAGAGAGAGAACAGGCTAGGGGTGGGCAGTTCCTTTCCTGGCTGATGACTGAGTGATGGGTTGTATGAATGTCTTTTTAATAGTGAAGATAGGTGCTGGAGATGCAGCTTAGCTAGTAGGGTGCTTGCCTAATGTGCATAGGGTGGGGGCTCCATTCTCAATACTGCCTAAACCAGGCCTGGTGGGCCACAAGCCTGCAATCCCAGGACTGGGGAGGTGGAGGCAAGAGAATCATTATGGGCAAATCCTCACTGCTGAGCTAACCCTCGGCCAGGTTTTAATAGTTTTGTTGATATACAGGTACATCCACACAAAGTCAAAAGCCAGTCATTTTGGCCCTGTCCCTGTGTCCACAGTCAGATTAGCTGGTCATGACTCCTGGGTGTTAGGAGGTCTGGGTAGTACTACCTGCCACTTGGGGCGGCCTGGCTCTATCTCAAAAGTGGCTACTTATTAAATGGTGGCATCCTGAGTTCTGGGCTAGAATGGCTAACATTGATTCTTTTCTCTGAGACCCTTTCTCCCATCATTCCTTTCACTCGGCTCGGCTCTGCAGAACAGAGAGGTCCCAGTTTTACAGATAGGAAGCACAAAGCCTGGCTGCTGGGAAGTCGCACTGGCCAAGTTAATCAATGACATCATGCTGGCCAAGTTAATGAGTGACAGGGTTGGATTCTCTGTGTTAATTAGCTCCTATCACCCAAGGAAACACTGGGTGATCTCAACTTCAAAGGAGAGAAGGCTTATTTTGGCTCTCTGAGTTCAAAGGCTTCAGTGTGAGGCTGGCTGGCTGCATAGCTATTGGTATCAGCCCCTATGTGTGGTGGTATGGTGGGTGGTGGAGAAGACTGCTCACCTCATACAGAAAGGGATGAGAGAGAAGGAGGGTGGGAGGGAGGGAGGGAGGGAGAGAGAGAGAGAGAGAGAGAGAGAGAGAGAGAGAGAGAGGCAATGACCAACCTTACAACTAGTTGTTCCCCTCCCCTCATAGTCCACACAGATGTGACTCTATCAATAGATTAATTTATTGATGAGGTTGAACTCTATGCTCTCATGACCTCTGACTCATTGAGGGCCCACTGACCTTCCCTGGAAAAAAGCCACACCTGTGCTGAAGACTAAATGATTAGAACATCCTGCCTGCGGAAGGTTGGAATGGTGCAGATCCAGAGCCAAACGTTTTTTGAGCTGTCTTCAGCCATCTTGATAGCTATTCTTCGTTCATCTCTGCATCTGACCTCACATCTTTGTGGTTGAGAGGTAAAGCCTTTAGGAATGTAGTAAGGGACTAATGGCTTTCATCAAGCCCAAAACTGAGAATGTCATCAGACAGCATCTGAGACCCATAGCAGATTCCCACGCCCTGACCCATCTGTCAGCTGGACTCATAAAGATGATCATTTATGACTTTCTCTGTCTGTTCCTGTAAAAACTTCATGAAATGGTTATCATGTTGGAACGTGGAATTTGGGGGACCCGAATCTGTAAACTGTGTTCTGGGGTCATGCTCACTCATATTTGATTCTAGGATAAACTCATACTCCCTTTGAAGTGTGAGCTGGGGGGGCTTTGAGGTTTGTGTGTATGTTGGGGGGCTGTGTGTTCATATTCGAGTGGATGCTGGAAAGTGATGTCTATGTTTTCCTCAACCTTACTAATTTTAAAAAAGGTTTATTTGTTTCATTTTATGCGTGTGGGTGTTTTGCCACCATGGATGTGTGTGTAATGCTTTTGTGCCTGGCTCCAGTGGAGGCCAGAAGAGGGCATCAGATCCCTTGGAATTGGAGTTGTAAATGGTTGTGAGCCTCCATGTGGTTGCTGGGAACTGAATCCACATGTTCTGCAAGGGCAACAAATATTTTTAACTGCTGAGCCAATTCTCTAGTCCATCATCATTATTATCATTATTGTTATTATTATTATTATTTTGGAGACAGGGTCTCTCTATGAAGCCCTGGATGTCCTGGAACTCACTATGTAGACCAGGCTAGCCTTGAACTCACAGAGATCTGCTTTCCTCTGCCTCACCAGAGGCATGCATCACCATACCTAGCTTCTACCTTTAATAATAATAAAAATAAATAATAATACTTATTATTATTGTTATTTTATTATTTTAGCTTGAGACCTTTACTGAATCTTCTGCTAGGGTGCCTGACTAGCAAGGCCCAGCTATGCTCCTGTCTCTTCATCCCAAGACTGGGGTTCTAGAGGTGTGCTGCAGTGCTTGGTTTTTCTCTGGATGCCACGGATCTGAACTCAACTCCTTGTGCTTTCACAGCAAGCAGTTCACCAAACAAGCCATCTCTTCGGTGCTGGGAGCTGTGTTTTTGCATCAGCACCTTCGATGTATGAGTCTGGGGTGCATTTCAGAGTTAAGCCAGGACAGTGTGCCTCCAGGGCCAGGCTACCAGCTACTGCACTTTACTGTCCTCACTCCCCAGAGCGACCTGTCTCCCCAGGGCCAGAAGCTGGGCTAGAGGCCATGCCCACCGAGCATCAGATCACTGGCCACATTGTGAGAAGCAAGGCCCTACATATAACAGTGGTTCTCCATCTGATTGTGGATTAGAGTCAGAAGTTTCTAGAACTATGTAATCCCCCTTTCATTCCATCCAAAAACAAGGGCAGCGTTGGGGGACAGTGGCATTTTGATTTTCCTTTTTTGAAATGTGGGAATGTGTTCATTTACTGGTTCATTCAATCTATCAAGGGCATTTGATAATCTACACTTCCCCTGCTGTTCCCTGCACTGTCCCCTGCTGTTCCCTGCACTGCGGAGACAAAGGTGGGTGGACCTCACGTTTGCTCTTCTGGAACACAGGTGACCTACCCTGTTGGGCGAAGCATCCCTTCGTGGAGGAAGGGAGACCATAGAACCTCTGCCTATGAGCGAGCTCTGGAAAGGGGCACTGTGTTCCCTTCTCAAATGCTGCTGCTTTGTGGAGCCATTCCTTTGACGCCTTCCTGACAGACCTCACATTGCTTCAGATTACAAACTGAGATCACAGAACCACTTACCAATTGTAGGAGTTTGACAGGCTCTGGGAGGGGACCCAAGCCCAGAGCCCTTGAACTTCAGTGGGCAGAAACGGTGAAGAGCAATGTCAACATGAGCATGTCAGGAGCCCACCCCCAAAGTTACAGCTTATAGCTGGGGCCCCGGGGGCATGCATTTCTTAGGTGCTCTAAAGTAGCCTGGTGCTCACACAGCTATGGTCTCCAATCCTGGCCATACCTGAGGAGGAGGTCCTAGAGTAGGTAGGTATCTCACAAATATTGATGCTCAGGCTTCATCCCTAGAGTGTCTGGTTAGTTAGTGTTCGAAGCTCTCTTGTGCTGGGCAAGGAAGTTGATAGATGTAATCCTAGGATTCTGGAGGTGGAAGTAGTAAGAACATGAGTTCAAGGCTAGCCAAGGCTGCATAGTAAGACCTTGTCACAAAATGCCACAAATAAGGGTTAGGAAGATGGGTCGATGGCTAAAGTACTTTCTTTACAACTGTGAAGACTTCCAGAAATCCAGACAAAGACCAGGTGGGCCTAGGAACCCCACCTGCAATCCTAGCCTTAGAAGGTAGGATCCTCAGGGCAAGCTGGGGTTTGATTGAAAGACACTGCCTCAACGAACAAGGTGGATGAGTGATTGAAGGCATGTCAATTCAGGCTTGAAACTCATTGAAAAAAATTACAGGCATGAAAACATATACCCCTCTATATGTAGTCCCATACACATGTAAAAAACATACATGCACAACACATACACACAACTATTGGGGGAAAAACTGTAAATAACTCCCTTATGGTACCAACCCATCATGCCTCAGGTGGAGAACCCCTTGTTGTGAGATGTCTGGACCCTCTAGCTTGCCATGTACAAGGGTCAAGGACACAGCCTCAGCTACTGTGAGGCTTTGAAACAGAGACAGAAAAATTAAGGGGAGGGAGGAGAAATAAATGGAAACAGCACTGAGGCAATCCAGAAAGGAAGAAGCAAGAGCGAGAAGGCTGATCAAGAAGCTCCTGCTGGCTTCCCCTCTCAGAGCCCTGTGGCTCACCTCCGCCTTTCAAACCATTCCTTATAATGGTAATGAGCAGATATAAATAACTGAAAAAGAGTCTATTTAAACAAACGAACAAACAAAAACCAGTTGTTAGCTTATCAGAGATCATCTCGTAGGATTTAGCACGACAATAGGTGGTACAGCTACATTATCTAGCTACATATTCTGCTGGCAGGGAGGCAGCCGGGTTCGGGGTTTGAACCGTGTCCCTGAAGGGAGATTGTACAGCATTTTTAAAGGGTGAGGACACAAAGTAAGGAGGAGTGGGGTGGGCTATTGGATGCAATTGAATCATGAGACCTGGAATTTAGAACGATAAGGAAACGAAGGAGTGGGCAAGCTGCATGTAGTCAGTTGAATCAGGAGACCTGGAATTTCAAGACAAGCAGCACTCTTATGACTTGTGTGCCTTAATTTAAATAACGGGGTAAGAGCAACTTCCCTCTTTACCTCCTTCACTAGTTAACAGACAAACATGAAACATCTGAAGAAGCAGAACAGCTCACTCATGAAACCTGAACTCAGTTTTGACCTTGCCAGCAAGATGGAACTTGTTCCTGGGATGGCTGGACCCAGGAAACTGTCTATTCACAGTTCTCTCCTTCTACCCTGTGGGGCTTGGGATCCAACTTGATTGTCAGATTGGTTGCAGGTACTTTACCTGCCAAAGCATCATGCTGCCCCTTAGTAATCTTTTTTATTTTACTTTAGTTTTTTAAATTTTGCTTTTATGCGCTATTTCAAGATTTTTTTTTTTAAATTGCTGTATAATCAAAGATAACTTCAAATTCCTGATCCTCCTGCTTCTACTTCCTGAATGCTGCTGGGGTTGCAGGAGTGTACCACTCTAGGCAAGATTCCGGTTTTATTCATTTGTTCATCTGTGTGTGTGTGTGTGTGTGTGTGTGTGTGTGTGTGTGTGTGTGTATCTGTGTGTGTCGCAGTGCTCATGTGGAGGTCAAAGGACAACTTTTGGGAGTCAGTTTTTTCCTTTAACAGTGTGGATCCCAGTGACAGCAGTCAGGTTTCTTTCTGGTTTGGTGGTACGTGCTTTACCTGCTGAGTCATCTTGCTGGCCAAAGATTCTGTTTTTGAGGTAAGTGCTAAGTGCTAGACCTTACTCTGGGCTTGGGGAGGCATGTGAGAGGAGAGATGGTGGCCACCCTCTCCAACATGTGTTCCCACACCCCTTTATCCCTCCTGCAGAAGCCTCCACTCTGTAGCCATGCAACCACACCCACCATACATCAGGGTCTCAAGGTCAACGAGATTTTATTATGTGTCATAAAACAACCCCTCTTTTCTATTTCTCTGAAGTCTAAGGAGAAAGGACAACAGGAAAATCCAGGAGATTGTCCACATCAAGTGTCCCAAGCTCCACAGCTACTCCCCGCTCTTGCCATCCTCTCTCCTCTCCTGTATCCTAGTGCCTCAGTGGCTCTTCTTGGATGGCTAAGGCTGGTATGCTGGACACAGGCTGTCCTTCCACAGGCGGTAGGTGATGGCGGTGGTCACAGTGAGCCAGGCCAGGTAGGGCAACAGGAGCAGAGCAGCCAGCTTGTTGATTGGCTGCCAGATAAGCACCATGCTTGCCACCAGCCCGTAGAGCAGCAACAGGTTTAGGAGGGCCTGTAAATAAGTGTTGGGAGGGTGTACCCATGCTGTCTCAAGAGTCAGGACCCTCTGCCTTTCTACAGTACCCTAACTCAAGAAATCCCATCCCTGGGGGCACTGTGCATACTATAGGAATTGCATATTTGTCACTTGCTGGTTCCTGATATCAACTATCTGATGTGAGGCCCTGTGGTTTTGCTTTCTTTCTCTTCCAGCATGGAACACCACTTGCCTTACCAGCCCAGGGTTGTTGGCTGTCAAGAAGAGCATCAAGAAGGTCCAGCTGAGGGCGAGCTGGAAAGTGTAGAGGCCAAGGGGTAGTGCTAGGGGCCACCGGAAGCCCCCTCCCAGGTCCTTCCATACCAGGTAGGAGGCATAGCTGCAGAGGGAGGGTGTTTTGTAGGATAAAGGCCCCTGGCTTAATAAGACCTCTTGGTTGTCAAGGGAGTACTCTGAGGCTGACATGTGGGCAGGTGGGGGTGCAAGCATCATTTGAGGATCAAGGGAGGTGCTAGAGAGATGGCTCAGCAGTTAAGAGCACTTCCTGCTCTTCCAGAGGATGCCAAGTTTGGTTCCCAGCATCCTTGCAAGGTGGTTTATAACCTCCTGTACCTTATCTCCAGGAAATCCAGTGCCTTCTGCTGACTTCCACAGGCGCTCACACACAGCAGACACACACACACACACACACACACACACACACACACACACACACAAACATAGACTCACAGACACAGTCACACACACCCAAAATAAATCGGGAGAGCTGGTAGGTGGAATTGTGTGGGAGGCATTGGCTGTCCTGGAGAGAAGGCAGGAGACCAGGAGAGGAGGAAGCAGAGCGCTTGCTGGAATCTTAGGTATGCAGGGCATTTCTGCTTGTGGGGAGCCCCTACCTGAAGATATACAATTGGGTACCACCCATTTGGAGGCCAGTGTACAGCCCAAGTTCACACACAGGGGGATTTGCTTCACACTCACCCTGTGGCAGAGTAGATGGTTGCCCACACAAGCAGTATGACCTTGTGAGGTGGGCACCAAGGCAGCTTACTCTCTTCTTCACACCAACCAGATGTCTGATGAGTGAACATCCAAATCAGGATAGGCCCCAGGAGGGGCACACCCACAAAGACAGGCCCTTGAAGCTGCATTCACTGCAGAGAGGCAAGATCTGGGGAGGCAGAGAGCATGCTGGGATGAACCTTCCTCCATTCTTCTCTTGGGCCTCCAAACCTTACCTAGCCAGAGTTCCTCATTGGAGGTCTAGTCATTGACATACCCCTGCTTTGAGCCCTGCTCTAGTTCTGACCACTGAACCTGAATCTCCAGCAACCAGAAAAACTACCCTGCCTGTTTTCTGACACCCATGGCCTTATGTTCCCCCACATAACACCACTCAGCAGGCACTGGGGAACACTGTTCAGTAACTGGTAATTGCTTCCCTTTTTCTATGCCATCTCACTCCTGGAAGTCAGGATCAGGTCAACCACAGGATTTAATTATGTGTCAGAAAGCACCCCCTCTTTTCTGTTTCTCTGAAGTCTAAGGAGAAAGGACAGCAGAAAGAGCCTTATCTCTCACTGCAGGCAGCACCTAGCAAGGCAAGTGTGGTGTCTCCAGGACTGTGTCTCACTGAAGGTGACAATGATCATCCAAGTACCACTGTTGTGTGGGGATTTTCTCCGAATTGAAATAGTCTCTTCCTGGAAGGAGGAGGGAGGAGGGAGGAGAGAGAAGGAGGCTTATTGGTTGGTTCACCAGGGTGGACTTAGCTGGGACCGTTTCTTTGGTTTTCTGTCAGTGCCCTTTTGGGGTGTATAGATGTTTGTTTGCATCTCCCTAGGAGTCACACAGCAACTATGTTTCGAGGGTAGGAGCCAGAGATTGCTGGACCAATTATAATCCCCAATTGCCCTGCTCCCCTGCCCCAATCTTATCTCCTTAGACCAGACTGGCACATTCAAGAGGCCCACGCCACATTCAAGAGGCTGGCCTGCCCAATTTAGGCACAGTCAAACGGACAGACAACGCTGTAGATCTCCCTCTCTGAAGCCTTTACTCTCAACTCCTCCTGGTGCCTCAGGGATGTGCCCCGTGTCTCCCCATTCCCACAGGTGTGGTTTGCAGACACAGGTGTCCAGCTTTCTTGTGGTCTGACTCTCAAGGGCACTCCAGCCTGATCTTTGATGAAAAAAAAAGTCATTGCTATTTGTATCTCATTTATATGTTGCTTTCTTTGTATGCCGTTTGCATGTGGGACAATGTTTAGACTTCCCTCCATCTCAGGCCCCAGCCAGTATCAATTTCTCATTTGTTTATGCTATTTTAGCTTCTGTCTTAAGATCAATGGAATTTGACAGACATAAAAATCTGATTGCTTTTAGTGTTCTAGAATGACTGACAGATCTTTCCTATCATGGGCCAGGGACAATTTCTGGAGGCTCAGCTCTGGGACAGGGCTGAGCGCCATGCCTTGCTGTGCATTTTTTTTTCTGTTTGGTTCTCTCTGCTTCCCACTGTCTACTTACTCAGCTGCCTTCCCATCTCCCTATCTCATTTTTTTTTCCAATTTTTAAATCCAGTGCCAGAGGTCTCCCTCATCAACCATGCCCACCCTCTTTTCTCCCGCGATCCGTCACTCCTCCTGTACCCAGATCTTCCTCACTTACCTCAGGCACACACCTCCTAGGCCTGATGCCTGATGACATATGATATGCAACAGACAGGAGAGTGTGAGGGACTGGAAAGGGGTGGAGTCTGGCTCCGGGCTGATCTGCCTTTCTCAGATGAAAGGGGGGGGAGGGAGTCTAAGTTGCTGTTTGCACGAGGGCTCCTGTCCATAAGCTCCCCCCTGGTCTGTTAGAATGTGTGCATGTATGTGCGTGTGTGTGCGTGTGCGTGCGTGTGTGTGTGTGTGTGTGTGTGTGTGTGTGTGTGTGTGTGTGTGTGATATTGGGATTAAAGGATCCCGGGGCTTCTTGTCTGCTATAAAGCACTCTACCACTGAGCTGCTCCTCCTCCCAATCGCGCCGCAACTCCTTCTTGATGCATGGACCTTCGGAGGGGAGCCCCCTTGATGGATTTTGTTCAGAGTTTGACATTGAGATCCTATATGACAGCCCAGCCTGGAGCTACAATCCAACTGGTACCCATGGTCTCTCTACCTGTGACCCAGCTGGGTGTCCCTGGGGATGGTAGAGGCCCTCAGATTTCCCTAGCCCCCTTCTGGAACCAGATAGTCTCCAAGTGAGGCAAGCAACAGCTTTGGAAATGAGTTCATGATCCATGGACACAGTCCCTGATTACAGCCTCCTGGTTGGCCTGTCTCTGCCTGGCTGGGCAATGGAGTTTGGCAGAGTTTTCCCAACCCCCAAGCACGTTGTGTTTCTGAGTTGAAGGCAGCAGGCAGTGGAGGTGGGTGGGGAATCTGGGCAGGAGTGACCTGCTGCTTCCTGGCAGTGTTCTACCTCCCAGCCACCATGAAGAGGGGCAGGGGAGAGTGACCATGTCTGCTGGCAAAGTCCAGTTTTCTGTGCGACTCAGATACCTTTTTGTAACAAAGACAGACACCTCTCCTGTTTGCTCCCTGTCAGAATTCTGGACACCCTTCCTTGCTTGTCCTTTAGGCACCAGGTCTCCTTTACCATGCAGGCTGCTTGCTCTCCATGGGTTCCTAGTGACATCCAAGGGGGCTCCCTGGGGTGTGTTTATCTCAGCCTCCAGCTCATCTCCACCCAGGAATGGAAGCAGAGGGGAAAGGGGGACAGAGAGGATCACAAGGCTAGAGAATAATTAACTAAAAAAGGAAAGGAGAGAAATGCAAAAGAACTTTTTTTTTTTTTTTGTTTTTTTTCGAGACAGGGTTTCTCTGTGTATCCTTGGCTGTCCTGGACTCACTTTGTAGACCAGGCTGGCCTCGAACTCACAAAGATCCGCCTGCCTCTGCCTCCCAAGTGCTGGGATTAAAGGCGTGCGCCACCACCGCCCGGCTCTCGCAAAAGAACTTTTATATTTTCTTTTGTGCATGCGTATGTGTGCATGCATGTGCAGGTGCACATGTATGTATGTGGATGAGGAGTATGTTACGTGCACATGGAGGCCAGAGGACAACCTTGAGTGCCAGATCTCTCTGTTGAAGTCACATTTTTTTTTTAAATTTTTAATTTTTGAGACCGGTTCTCTCTCTGGCCTGGAGCTGACCAAGTGGGCTAGACTGACTGGTCAGTGGGCCCAGGGTTTAGCCTGTCTCCACCTCTCCAGCTCTAGGATAACAAGTGTCTCTTATGTGGATTCTGGCCACCGAGCTCAGGCCCTGTGCTTCCAACAAACACTTTACTGACTGAGCCATCTTCCCTGCTCAAATTTCTCCTTCTCTCTCTCTCTCTTTCTTTCCTTCTTCCTTCTTTTCCTTGTTTCCCTTCCCTTCTTCCTCTTTCTTTCTTCCTTCCTTCCTTTCTTTCTTTCCTGCTTTCTTTCTTCTTTTAAGTTGTATTTAGAAGCTAGAGAGAAGATTCAGTAATTAAGTGGGTGTATAGCTCTTGCAGAGGATCTGAACTCAGTTCCCTACCCACATCAAGTGATTCACAGCTGCCTATAACTCCAGTTCCAGGGGATCTGTTGCCCTCTTTTGGTCTCTGAAGGCTCCCATATATGCTACCACTCACACATACACATAACTAAAAGTGAAAAAAATTAAAAATTGTACTTTATTTTGGATTGAAGAATAGTGACTACATATTTGTTGGGTATAATGCAAAATGTCTTGATTCATGGATACACTTTGTAATGATCAAATCAAAGTAATTAGTATATTAATTTCCTTAAACATTATAGTTGAAGTTGTGAGAACAGTCAAAATCTTATTCTCTATTTCCAACTGTACGGCACTCTATTGTTAACTATAGATACTGCAGTCTCACAGAGCGTCAGAACTTATTCTTTCTATCAGACTGCCACCCATTGACCAGCATCTCCCCACCTCCCTGTTCCCCACTCTTCCCAGGCTTTCATATCTCATTCCCACTTTATTGCAGCGTTCCTCACAGAAGCCAAGCTATAGAGTCAATTCAAGAGCCCGCGGGGGGCTCTCATCCTAGCGGCTGGGTCCATCCCTCCTGGACTCTTAAGGCCCTTAAGGTCTCAGAGCCTTGAGAATGCCAGCACTAACTCCAACTCACCTCCAAGGGCCGTGTTCCACCAACTCTGAGGGGTGGGGAACCAGACATGTGAGTTCTTCGCATGCATTCTGTACCTGAGTGCTCTCCCCAGGCAGGAAGGACTGAAAAGAGACCCTGAGTGCCTGGACTAGCTACAGTTGGCTCACCCAGAAGATTCTTTGAGCCACAGTCTCGGACCCAGATCCTGTGGAATCAGAGGTTGAGTTTGAACAAGATTCCCAGGTGAGTCCCGTGCGGGTTATAGTCGGCCCAAAACCTCTGGCAAAGGTTCCCTCCTCTTTTGGCATACTCTATAGCCTTTGGTAGGGGCCACCGCTCACCAGCAGAGGGCACTGTGGGGGGCCTCCCTCCTCCCTTACAACTTGCCCTGGGAAGTGTACTGATTTCTGGCATTCTCAGCTACTCCCACGCTTCACCTGGACTTTGCCAACAGACAAAGACACTCTCCGCCACCCCACCTTGGCGTGATCGGGAGCCAGGACGCTGCCGGGAAGAGGCAGGCCACATCTACTTGGGATTCCCCATCCAGGTCCACTTGTCTGCTGGCCTGGAGACAGGTCTGGCTGACCTCTCTGTTTCTAGAGAGGGAATTGTTGCTTCTGGACGGGCTGGTGGCCTCTGGGAGCAAACCGACATTAAGGTGAGTACCCTTGAGGGCCGTTTCAAGGAGATGGGCATGGCTGTGGGGCTCAGGGAAGAGCCAGGCCTGCTTAGCCAGGTCTTGGGTTTGCTCTGCATGGGGAAGGAAGGAAAGGGGTCTTGAGGAAAGGGGAGTGCTGGTTGGTGTCAGGAGCAGGGGGATGATTCTGTTTGATGGAAATGTGTATTCTGTTTATGAAAGCTGGCCATGAACTGTGTGTGGCCTCATATATTTTGTCTTTTTCTTGTTGCTGTTGTTGTTTTTCCTTGTGCTGGATCTTGAACCCAAAGACTTGGGTGTGCAAGACAAATGTTCCACCACTGAGCTACATCCCTAGTTCTCTTTTTACTTTTCATTTTTGTTTGTTTGTTTGAGACAGGATCTTACTATGTAGCCCTGTCTGGCCTGGAACTCGCCATGCAGTCCAGGCTGGCTCCAAATTCATAGAGATCTGCCTGTCTCTGCCTCCCAAGTGCTTAGACAGACTCTACTACATTGCCCGGGATCATCTTGAACTCTCTGTTTGCTCATGCAGGCTTCGAACTTGTGATCCTCGTCCTTCAGCTTCCCAAGTAGCTGGAAGTAGTACCACCAAGCCCAGTTCAGGCTGGTACTTTTTATGTCTTCTAAAAGCACTTGGAATTCTTATCACGTGGTGTGGTGTGGTGAGAAACAGGAAGGTGGGGAGGGTTGAGTGTGTACAGGATATGAACAGATCTTTGCAGCAGGGGTCTGGATCTTTGTTCTGAGGGCAGGTGACGACAGAATTCTAATGTCCTTTGTTTAGGGGAAATGCTACCCAGAATGCTCTGGACATTGGAGACAGACAAGTTGGAAGAACTGGGTTCTGAGGACTCAGGCATGGAGTTGGAGAACCCAGTGAATTTGTAGTGCTGTACGCTATCCTCTAAACTTTGGCTCCTTTCCCTTCTCGGAAGAGCGAATGGGGTGAGGGCTAAGGAAATCCGAAAAAGTGGTCAGCTGGGGCCTAGACTTGATCTGGTGGTAGGGAGTTAAGCTGCTTCAGGACAGATAAATGAACAGACTCCCTTGAGAGGCTAAGGGGGCTGTGGGAATGGTATATACCAACTTTCCAGGTGAGGCAGCTGGGCAAGGGGACATGGCCCATTGCGGGGTGGAGGAGATTTGGACTCTGGACTTTAGAGGTCCCAAGAAGGCTGTTGTTATAGCAACAGGGTAGTTCCTCTCACTTTATTCTCTTTTATCAGCCCATGTCTGCCACTGGAACCTTGGTGGGCAGGGCATAAATGTCGTCACTTGCCATGGAACCCGAGATGCTTTTTAGTTACTTCTAGTTCCTCCTCCTCTTCCTTTTTTTCTATTTTTCTCCTCTCCTTTTTTTTCTCCTTCTTCTTCTGTCCCCTCCTCTTCCTTCTATTTCCTCCTTGCTTGTTCTTACTTTTTTATTCTTATTTTATGGGTATGAGCATTTTGTCTGCATGTATGTTTGTGCACCATGATCATAGAGGAGTGGACTCTCTATGATCAATGCCCACAGAGGCCAGATGTGTACGTGCACCACGATCATACAGTGCCCACAGAGGCCAGATGTGTAC
>CAJQZJ010001969.1:2951468-2967868 GCA_907164525.1 Lophiomys imhausi
TAAATAAATAAATAAATAAATAAATAAATAAATAAATAAATAAATAAATACCTAAACCAAACCAAACAAGCGAACAGAAAACAATGTGGGGGCTGAAGAGATGGCTCAGTGGTTCCCTCTTCTGGTGTGCAGACATATGTACAGACAAAACATTCATATACAATCAATCAATCAATCAATCAATAAATAAATAAATAAACCAAACCAAACCAAACCAAACAAGCGAACAGAAAACAATGTGGGGGCTGAAGAGATGGCCCAGTGGTTAAGAGTGCTTGCTGCTCTTCCAGAGGAGCAGAGCTTGGTTCTAAGCACCCATGTCAGACAGCTCACAACTGTCTGTAACTGCAGCTCCAGGGGAGTCTGATGCTTCTGGCTTCTCTGGGTCCTGCACTCACATGCACATTACCTACTCTCTGTCTGTCATGCACACACACGTAATTAAAAATGATAAAAACAACAAGGTAGATGGCTCCTGAAAATGCTATCCAAGGCTGACATCTGACTTTCACATGCATGCACTCCAACATGCATAGACACGCACACACACAATTATAAAGTTCATAAGAAGGACATGCTTGCTGCGAAAAATCCAAGCAATATAGAGATTGCCAAGATTCATTCCTGTATTCTCCAATTGTCATGATTCTCAGTGGTGACCAATAGAACAGGCTGGGAGTGTATCCTTCCAGACTCTCACTAGGACAGGTGTCCCTATGGAACTGAGTGTGTGGACTGTGGCAAGTCCCAGCTGAGCTGTGCCCTAACTGTAAAGTACCCACGGAGTCAGGGTGGGATCTACCTCACTAGTGAATTCATACTCATTGCCGGCTGAAATAATTTTTGAATATGTTGGATCAAATACAAATACTATTATTACTTTAAAATATTTATTTTGGTATTCATTATGGGTATGTGTGTGTATGCCCATGTGTGTGGGTGACCAGAGAGGCCAAAAGAGGGCACTGGATCCCATGGAGCAAGAGTTATAGGCGGCTGTGAGCCACCCAACATGGACGCTGGGATCTGAATATTGGATCTCTACAAGAATAGTAAGTGCTTTAACCATTGAGCCATCTCTCCAGCCCCTACTATTACTTTGTAATGTGACCACTAAAATATTTCAAATTACATAATTGGCTAGTATTTTTATGACATTCCACTATTGTAGACCCTTCTCCATAATTCACATTCCCTCTCTCTTTCACACACACAATGTACTTTCTTCACGTGTTACACAGGCTCAAACCCAGGGTCTTGTGCATGTAGAGCACTCTACCCCTAAATATATGCCCTACACATGTATTTTATGTTAATGAGATTGGAGATTTCCTTTTTTTTCCCCTTACAGATTTTTTTTAAATGAGTGCTAATAGACAAAGATAGATTTTATTTTTGAGATGCGATGTGGCCCAGGCTGGCCTCCAGTTCAGGATCTTCCTGGCTCTGACTCCTGATTGCTGGGGTTATAGGTGTGTATCTCTGCTGACTCAGAAGTAGATATTCGGACCGGTGAAGCTACTGAGGTAACTCAAGCAATATGACGGGCCTGACGGGTACAGTGACCGACATGGATTTGAACTCGTCTCTTGTAACACTGAATACAAGTTTTTTTATGTCCCAGGATTTACTTTGCTTCAACTAGGTTGTGGAGAACTGTGGGATGCTTTTTATTTTCAAGACAGTGTCTTAGTTTGTAGCCGAGGTTGGCCTTGAACTCCAAAATATTTCTGCCTCACAAGATCTGGAATTATAGATGTGTACCACCATGCCTAGCTCTAGAAGGTTCTTGTGTGTGTGTGCGTGTGTGTGCGTGTGTGTGTGTGTGTGTGTGTGTGTGTGTGTGCGCGCGCGCGCGCCTCCAAATGGAGGAAGGGGAAAAGAAAGGGGGTGGACCCTGCAGGGAGTCAAGTCTTGGCTTGACTTCGCCCAGCCCTCCTGACTCTAACCGCTTTCCCCACAGGACCTTGGCCTTGGCTGGTGCAGGGGTGCAGGACAGCCAGCAGCATTGAGTGACCAGACGGATGAGCCTCCAGGAGAGTTCTGTCCAACTTTTCCAATTCCTCCTGTTGGTGGGGATCCCTGTGGCCAGTGCTTTCCTCCTGGTTCAGTGCCTTCGATGGCACTGCTCTCTGTGGGTACCAGGGGGCTGCCGGAAGCCAGATGAACAAGAGGAGCCAGTGTCCCCACCCACTCCATTACCAGAATACGAGCTCTCAAGGCAGTGCCTAACCCCCACGGTACCGGAGGTGGCTGCGTTCTACCAGGAACTCCACACGCCCACCCGAGGCCAGACCCTCACCCGCCAGCTGATGCATAAGTTATTGGTGTTTTCTGCTCGAGAGGTGGATCACCGTGGTGGATGCCTGATGTTGCAAGACACAGGCATTTCCCTGCTCATCCCTCCAGGTAACTACTCCCAGCCTCCTTCTGGGCACAGAGTTCTTCAGACAGCAAGTTAGGGTACCCCATCTGAGCTCCACCCACAGACAACTTTACAATTTGGAAAACTATAGTTTCGCTTTTTTTGATTCCAAAGATAGGAGTCTTCAAAGTTGAGTCTCAACATGTTTTGTTTCGGGGCAGCTTCCCAGCAGGTAGAAGTAAAATGTCTTGCTCTAAAGACAGCCTGCTGTGACAAACAAAAGAAGGAAGACTGTGGTTTGCAGTCACAAAGTCCCCATACAAATGGCTGTGACCCTCCAAGGAAATGGGTGACTGCTTTAGAACTCCACCCCAAGTCAGCTCATGGTAGAGTTCCTCACTCCATACAGCTTCTCTGTGTTCTGCTGGGCACCCTCAGTCCTGGGCTTTGGGCTCCTATTCCCTGCCCACCCTGGCTGGCCTCCTTCAAGTGGCAGAACACTTCTACTTGATAGACTCATCTCAGTCCTTTGTCCCTCCAGGTGCTGTGACAGTGGGTCGCCAAGAGAAGGTGTCCTTGGTTCTGGTGTGGGACCTGACAGATGCCCCGTCCTTGTCTCACAGACAGGGACTAGTGAGTCCTGTGGTGGCATGTGGCCCTCATGGGGCCTCTTTCCTGAAGCCTTGCACCCTCACATTCAAGCACTGTGCCCAGCAGTCCAGTCAGGCCTGCGCCTACAATAGCAATACTTCCTTGCTGGATGCCAAGGACTGGAGGCCTCTGAGTCAGCCAGGGGCTCATATCTCCAGGGACGAGTGTTGTATCCCACTCTTTCACTTCAGGTAGGCCTTTGTCCATTCACCTGTCCTCCTGGTACGTGTTTCTGGTACTGTCCTCATTGGCCTGTCCTTTTGTTCTGTGTGTCTCTCTCTGGTAGTATCCCTTCTCTCTGTCTGCCTCCTTCTTATCTTTGTGTCAGAACTGGCTGCCCCTTTATTCATTTAGGATGCTTCAACAGTCTCTTAGGACCTTTGTGTCCCTCTCACCCCACTATTGTAATGTTCCTGGCAGTCCTTTTGTCATCAAAACCGCATCCGAGATCATATCCAGTTGCTGTCTCACTCCCTATCTGGAGGCACCTGATTCAACTCATTCCTCTGTCTAGCAGGTTTGTCCAACCCACAACCCACAGGCCCCAGGCAGCCTGAATAGCTATGAACAAGACCCAACACAAAATAGTAGACCTGTTTAAAACATTGAATTGTTTTTTGTTTTTTTTTTTTGTGAAACTCTATTGAACGATTCTTGAGTGTGACTTCATTCTTGAGGATGACATCATTATGCCTAAGTGCCAAGAGGCTGGACACACCTGTAGCGAGTGTGTCCCATCCTCACATCTGTCTTTTATAGCTGCCTTTCTCTACCCTGAGGCCCCTCTTCAGGACTGTCTCCAAACCCTTAAGGGTAGATTGTCCCCTTCAGGCTCATGGCATGTTTGTCCTCCATCTCTTAGTCTGTTAGGTCTTCTGCTTCTCAGTTTCCTTGTCACCCACTGACTAGAGGAGGACCATGTGCCGGACCCCCTTCAAATCATGGGGACCCTGTGGTTACTTTGTCTCCGCTGCCAACAATGCAGGCCGGCTTTTCTCCTCACTAGGTGGAAGCTACTGTATTAGTTAACATTTGTCCCTTATGTGACAACGTACCTGACAAAAACAACTTAAGTAAGGGCTTATTTGGGGTCACATTTCAAGGTACATGGAAGCAGGAGCTCAAGGCAGCTGGCCATGTTGGCTCTTCAGTCAAGCATAAGAGAAAGAGATGGCTGTTGCTACTCCATTTGTTTTTCACTCAGTCCAGAATCCCCATCCTGTCCGTCAGGGTGGGTCTTCAGTATCTCAAGTCCCTCAGAGACTTGTCTTCTAGGTGATTCTAGATCCTGTCAAGGTGTCAGCGTTAACACCAGTTGTCATGGCCCATTCACTTCTTTTTTTTTTTTTTTTTTAGTTTTTTCAAGACAGGGTTTCCCTGTGTAGCCCTGGCTGTCCTGGACTCACTCTGTAGACCAGGCTGGCCTCGAACTCGCAAAGATCCACCTGCCTCTGCCTCCCAACTGCTGGGATTAAAGGTGTGCGCCACCACCGCCTGGCGGCCCATTCACTTCTTGACCCTCTACACCACCCTGTCCCTCACCTGGTCCTCCCTCTACGCATATATGGAGTGCTCTGCTCACCCACACAGAGACCCCTTCGATGACAGGAGTCTGGTGGTAGGCACCAACGGACGCTGGCCTTCCTGGTGCCTGTGCACGAGTATCTGCCATCATCTCTCCACAGTCTCTACACCTGTGTTCTGGAGGCACCCCTGGGCCAGGCAGCCCGCAAGTGGCTGCAGCTGGCGATGTTCTGCTCCCCGCTGGCACCAGGGCAGACACACCTGCAGCTGCGCGTCTACTTCCTGAACAATACTCCTTGCGCCCTGCAGTGGGCTATCACCAACGAGCAACCCCATGGAGGACGCTTGCGTGGGCCCTGCCAGCTCTTCGACTTCACTGGGGCCAGAGCGGACCAGTGCCTGAAGCTCAAGTACATCTCTGAGGGTGAGGGCGATGGGCTCCAGGGGGTGGGGACAGGGACAGAAGGCTCCATGAAACGGAGGTTCAGAGCTCCCCTCTGGCCTGCCAGGAAATCCAGAGACCGCAAGTTTATTTCCTGGACTTGAGTTCCCAGCGGCCTTGAGGGGACCCCTGGCTTTGTTCACTTTCCTCTGTCTCCCACTCAGCCTGCCAGCCACCCCAGATCAGAGGGACACTAAGTGGGAGGCTGGAAGTAAGAGGAACCTTGGACTGGGAGTTATGTTCTGAGTGTGTCTGCCTGCCAGGGTCTTTCTTAAGACTCGGGCTGCTGGCAGTGTTTCTGGGATGCTCTGTGTGGCTACAGACAGGCACATTATTTCTGGGGGTATACAGCTGCTTCAAGAGGTGGGGTAGAGGATGGGAGGCTGAGGGGCTGTGTGTGTGTGTGTGTTTGTACAGAAACATAGGCATAGAAACAATCACTTCGAGGTGCCCACTCAAGCTCGAGGATTTCCATTGGCTTTTGACCCTTCTGCCTTGAATCATCCTGATGCCTTCCACAACCTCTTAAAGACTTGTGGAAGGCCTTGCTCTCTGAGGCCCTCTGCTCTGTCCTCTCCTCAGGCTGGGAAAATGTGGACGACAGTAGTAGCCAGCTGGTTCCCCATCTCCACATCTGGCACGGAAAGTGTCCCTTCCGTTCTTTCTGCTTCCGGAGAAAGGCAGGTACGCCAGGAGCCCTGTTCAATTTCTGCTCTCCCCACCCAACCACTCTACTCTGCAGCCCTACATGAGCCATTTACTTGCTCACCAATCTTGCTTCTCTTTGTAGCCAATGAGAATGAAGACTGCTCAGGATTAACCAATGAGATCATTGTCACCATGCACACCTTCCAGGATGTGAGTTGTACAGAGGCATAGGGGAAGGGCAGGGCCTTGAAAGGTCTGGGCATGGGAGATGGGTCCAGTATACATCAAGTAGGGTCCTAATTACAACATAAAGTAGTTGAAGAGGGCATTTGTCATAGAGCTACCATGCCAGATCTATGAGGGATTTAGACCAGCTGGGCTCCTAGTTTCCCTCCACCGCTGAGCCCTTTCTGTGGATGGATGAAAACATCAGAAGATTAAAAGACTCAAATCCTATGCAAACTCTTTCTGCCAACTCACACAGCTAGGGTATTTGGGAGACCTTGCCTCCTCTGAGGTGACTGTCCCCCATGTATGTCCAGTGGGGAGGACTAGGAAAGATGACTTGAGCAGGTGGAGCGGGGGTTAGATATTTCCTCCCCACCCACCTCCTGCAGCCTCAGGGAAGAGATGAACATGTCAGATTTGGGAGTCTTTGGAAAATTAAAGTAGCGTCTTGCAGGATGAGGGCAGACAGCTTCCCATTGCCATTTGGGGAGGACAGTCTCTCTGTTACTGGGTGGTGTCCCGTGTCTTGTGGTTTCCACCAGCTTAGAATGCATCCTGTGTGGTTTCATTGTTCTCAGGGGCAAATCTAAGTCTGACTGTGGGGTTCTGGAGTCTGGGAGGCAGAGGGTCCAGGGTGCTGGGTGGGGTGAGGGCTGTGTTTTCTGCTGTGACAGGTTGCAAGAGAATCATGAGGAATGAAGGGGGAATTGGGGGAGGAGTTTCTCAGGACTCCTGAGTGTGTTCCCTGTTCCTTTTGGTGATTCAGGGTTTGGAAACCAAATACATGGAAATCCTCAGATTCCAGGCATCAGAGGAGGAGACCTGGGCACTGCCACCTCCTGTCTCCCAGCCAGCCCTGTGCAATAGGTGAGTGAAGGTGGATTGGCTGCTGCCTGGGGATGTTTGCCAATCCTGTCTCAGCACCAATTGGTAGAGAGAACAGGAGAATGACTGAGTCTGTGTGTGTGCATGTATGCACGTGTGTGTGTGTATCTGTGTGCATGTATGCACATGTGTGTGAGAACACATGCACATATGCATGTGTGCATGTTCATGTGTGGAGGCACATGGTGGCCAGAGGTGAGCTTTGGGTGTTGTTGCTCAGGAGCCATCATGTTGTTTATGAGATAAAGTCTCTCTTTGGGACTTGGGACTCTAGATGGCCAGCAAGCCCCAGAAATCTGCCTGTCTCCCTCTCCCTTGTGCTAGGGTCACAAGTACATGGCACCACACTAGACTTTGCATGTGGGTGCTGGTTAGGGAACTCAGGACCTTGTGATTGTGTGCAGCGAGTTGAGCTGTCTGCCCAGACCTTGGTCTTGGACCTTCCTTCTGTAAACACTGTTCCCTGCCCCAGGCTGCCTCCAGAGCTCTTTGAACAGCTGCAGATGTTGTTGGAGCCCAACAGCGTCACTGGGAATGACTGGCGCAGACTGGCTTCACACCTGGGGCTCTGTGGCATGAAAATCCGGTAAGCAGCAGCACATCTGTAACAGAACTCAAAGGGAGACTGGAGTAGGGGAACTTCAGGACAGCCTGGGAACTGGACTAGGGACAAGGGGGTGGCTTGGAGTTACTGAACAACTACCGAGTCCCTCCTGAGTCCCTTTAGGACAGCGCTTTCTGTTGATTCTATATCTCCAACATCCAGAGTAGCTGTTACCAGACACTCAGGTCCAAAAACTGGCCACCTACTTTCCTTGTATTTCCACAGAAATTGATAAAAATAGTTAGTTCTTGTTTAGTCAAACTGGGGAGAGAAAGAGTCCAATTCCTCATAACTGTCTTACAAGTTAGTCATGAGATGAAGAGCAGAAGAC
Organism: Lophiomys imhausi; assembly: GCA_907164525.1. NCBI lineage: Eukaryota > Metazoa > Chordata > Mammalia > Rodentia > Muridae > Lophiomys > Lophiomys imhausi. The sequence goes on from CAJQZJ010001969.1 coordinate 2,959,147, forward strand.
AAGTAGATCTGGTTATGGGACAATCTCTTCGGGGACTGGGGACCCCAGTGTCTCAGTTCTCTATTCCAGAGACGTTTCATTTTAATTGTCGTTGAAGTTCAGGACTGAAGAGAATGGACAGACATTAAGATGCTGGTTTTTGTAAGAGAGTCTCAGAGGTGGTGTAAAAGCTCCCCCACCCGCATGTTTGAGCCTGATCAAGCTCATTCCCAGTTCATTCCTTGGTTAGGTGTAGAGTCGAGGACTTTCGTATGATCTCTGGAAGTCAGCTTCAAGCTCACACTCCTATGTGTCTGTTATATGAATTTTGTAAGTGGGGAGAAAAAAAGTAGCAATAGTCTCACAGTTGAAGAGAAGCGCACCAGGAGTACCCCTGTAGAGTTTAGAACACCTCGCCGTCTCCCCACAACCCCAAGCCCATTCTTTCAGCACGGAAAACATCAGTTATATGATGTCTGCCTCAAAGTAGGTGTGTGATAAGTATTTCACAAGGAATGATGCAAGTCACTGGTACTAGCTTGCCACATTGTGGCCCAAGGCATGGCAAAGCAGATTATAGGGTGAGGTGTGTGCAATGGGAGTTGTTAGCAATCACGGTGGTGATGCAGCTGGGGTTCCCCCAAAGGAGCGCACAAAGGGATCTGTAGAATGAGTCTGTGCTAAGTCCTAGAGTCTAAGCTGTGAATGCAGTGGTCAGAGACCAGCTAGAGCTGGACCTTGGAAGCAGACGAGATTTAAACAATTGTCAAGTACCTGTCTAGGTGTCACTAAGCCTCAGGGTACAAGAGAGAAATATGTTTTCACCTCCCAGGAGCGCAAATGATTTACAGCAAGGACTCAGAGAACTTGAGAATTAGAGCAAGAATTCCTTGCCCCCTTGTGTGTGTTCAGTATTGAAGAACACTGAAAAGAGAGACACAATCAGCTGAAGCAAAAATAGCCCAGTATGGCCAGAGGGCTGCAGGATCGAGAGTAAGAAAGGATGTTGGAGAAGAGGCCATGGAGGATGGTCATTCTAGCTGTGGGGAACAGCTGAGGTGCAAAGCGGGGGCAGGGGGGGCACAGGGCAGGATATGCAAAGTAGGATAGATATCGGCCTCGGGAGAGTAGGGTTAGGATGGGAGGAAGCAAGGACAGGTCAAAAAAACAGGGCATCATCAGGCGGTGAATGAACGAGGTAGTCAGGAGTTGTAGATTGGCTAGTGAAAGGGACTCTGAAAGGTTCCGGAACAATGGCAGGTCGTCATAGAAACTATGGATGTGACCCCACACAAAATCATAAGCATATTTAAAAGCATGAACTTTTCTGTTTTGATTTTTAATTTCCATGGTTCTCAAATGTGAAATTTGTAGATAACACCTGTCTCAGTTTGCTTGCCATTATTGTGATAAAACACCATGACCAAAAGCAAGTTGGGGAGGAAAGGGTCTATGTGCTTATTGAGGACAGTCCATTTTGAAGGAAAGTCAGGGCAGGAACTCAAGAGGCCATGGAGGGGTGCTGCTAACTGCCTTACTCCCTCACACCTTGCTCAAGTTGCTCAGGACCATCTGTGCAGGGATGGCATCACACGCAGTGAGCTGGACCCTCTCACATCAATCTTTAATCAAAGAAATGCCCCCTAAGACTTGCCTACAAGCAATGTGGTAGGAACCTTTTCTCAGTTGAGGTTTCTTCTTCCCAGATAACTGTAGCTTTTGTCCAGTTGACAAAAAAGCTAAGCTAAGGACAACGCTATGTCACAATGTCAAAGGTTGAACATCCTCAGTGGCTGTCTCATGCAAGTTTTCAGCTTACTGAGACGAACCTGAGGCATAAGAAAAGCAGATCCCAGGGCCATCAGCTTTCAAAGTCCTGTCCTACCTGGGAAGCAGGCAAGAACAGCAGGAGCAGAGTTCAGGGGTGGGGTGCAGAGTGGGTTGCCCCTAGCTTCTCTGCTCTCTTTTCACCACCCCTCTGTCCCTTGGAGACAGGTTCTTGTCCTGTCAGCGCAGCCCCGCTGCGGCCATTCTGGAGCTCTTCGAGGAACAGAATGGCAGCCTGCAGGAGCTGCACTACCTCATGACCTCGATGGAGCGGCTGGACTGCGCCTCTGCCATCCAAAACTACCTGAATCGGACTCCCCTGGGCAGCCCTGCCATGATGCACGGAGGTACCTGGGAGAACTGTGGCCTAGAACTGGATGAGAAACTCTAAGCACGCCCCGCGGTCGTGCAGGGTGCTTCAAGGGGCCACACCATGCCTATAAGGCCAGGATCAATGACGCAGACCCTGGTGAACCGAGCTGGAACCCTCAGTGAAGTCAGACAACCTTGTCATCTGTCCTCCATTCTGCCTGTCAATTTGTCCTGAGTGCAGGTTCCCTCCTGGTCGGTAGGGGGCGTGGGAGTCTGGGAGATGGCCACAGCCAAGCCAGCTAGCTTCCAAGAGAACTGTTTAATTTTCTCCTGGAGAGCCAGGTGGCCCTGCGGGCACACCACACCTCAGAGACTGCTCAGTTCACAAGTATTCACGGAGCACCGAGTCTCAGCACAAAGTTGGGATCATTAGGAATGTCGGCTTCTTTGAACTTGGCCTGGAGTCTGTTCTGCTGAGTGGAGATGCACTCACCGCTAGCTGAGAGCAACATTCTTAGAAAGTGCCTCCCTGTGGTTAGCAGATGCAGACTCCAAACTGTGTTGAGAAGGGAGGCTCTAAGGTGGGCAGGAGCAAAAAGTCTCCAGAGAGGATCTTGGGAGAGATCTTTGGATGGGACTTGGGGATGAGGGTGGGCACACAGGGAAGAACCAAGAGTGAGTGAGTTGGGCTGCATTAAGGAGCTCACCTGATCAGGGTGTGAGGAAGGGTGGCAGCGGGTTCAAGGTCAGATCTAGAGCAGGGCAGTCATGCCTACTGTCCACAGCCTCCTCCTCCCTTCATCTCTTCACACACAGTTTGCATCCTGTCTTCCTTCTCTGCCGTTGTTTCTCTTATCACTCATGAAGCTGAGAAGCCTCAGGATGCACACTCTCTCCCAACCCTGTGTCTCCCCACATCCCCCCCCCCCACCCCCGGTTAACTGTCTGTCTCCTTTTTCCCTCACTTGCCCCATCTCAGAGTCAGCCTCATTCCGTTGCTCGGGTCTTCACATTGCTTCGTGTGTCTCTCTGGTTATGGAACCCCAAATTTGTGTTTCGCTCTCTATTAAAAAAGAAATCCCCAAATCAGTCCCTCAGGCAAGTGTCTGAACTAATGCTATGTATCAAGGCTACTGAAAGAGCCTCAGCTATTCCAAGAGTAAATGAGTAGACATATTTCCCTCACTGATCAAGATCTCTTTCCTTTAGGATCAGGAAGTGAAGACTAGGGGTTAAAGGACACTCCATCCAGGGCATCAGTTCTGGCTGTTAATACTCTTGCTTACCAATAGTTTTGTTAATTCATCTAAAGGCAGGCAATCTCTCTGGAAACACTACCAATTAATTTCCATATTTAATTAAAATATTGGTACTTTTTAATGGTGAGCAATATTAATGAGTAAAATAAGAAAATGCTTCTCTAAATAACCATGTTTTACTAAGATTGATAAATTTGGACATAGGTATGAATTTTTAATATCATTTAAAAATTTTCAATTGTAGTATGTGTGGATATGTGTATGTGTGAGAGCAGGTGCCAGTGAGGGCTGAAGAGGCCATTGGACCCCCCTGGAGTTGGAGTTACAGGAGGTTTGTAAATCTGGGTGTTGGTAACTGAACTCTGGTCCTCTTCAAGAGCAGTACGTGATCCTAACCACTGAGCTGTTTCTCCAGCCCCCACAGACTTTGGATGGTAAAATTATATGGTGAGCATGTTTCAGTGTACACTTTTGGGGATGAAAACAGACTGGTAACTCAGGCAGCTCATTTCCCCTTTCTTGAAACAAGCCTTCATACTGTCCTTTAAGCCTCATGTGTCCCCTTCTGCCCTTCTTTCCCCGTCTTCCTGCTCCACTGCTGGTCTGTCCAAGTTGATATGTTGGTTCAGTATCGGCCAGCAAAAGGCACTTTCCTCCCCTCCAGCTCCCGCAGCTCCTTCTCTGTCCTCCAGGCCAATCAAAGGCATTGTTGGAGTCCTTTCTGGAACAATTGATTTTATGTCGCAAACTGAAACCACAGGGGTTACAGGAGAGGGGGATTGTGGGACTTCTGATATCCATCGTGGGAGAGAATGCTTTCTGGCTTGTGTTAGTGTTCATTAGAGGAGCAGAACTGATGGGATGTGTATACTTTAAAAAGAGTATTTATTGGATCGGCTTACTGAAGAAGTTGATCTGAAAAATTCAATATGGCTGTCTGCACAGCAAAGAGACTGAGAACCTGTTAGCTGTTCAGTGCATATGGCTGGGTTTCTTAGAATTTGTTCCAAAGGTCTAGAGGGTTCCTGAAGAACCACCAGTCTTCAGTCCACAGTCCACAAGCCTGGAGAAGGGCAGCAGGAATCAGGTTTTGAAACTAGTAAAGAATTGCAGCGCCACAGCAGCAATGAAGCTGATAAACTTGCCAGACAGAGTGAAGATGAACAGGCAGAACTTTTTCTCTTAACTTTTCTTTTTATCTGGGCTGCCACTGGAGGGTGCTCCCCACAACACGCTGTGTCTGTACATCCCATATATACATCAAATAAGAAAATCAAAGCTAACCCCTCCCAGCTGTGCCCAAAGTTCACCTTTGAGTTCATTCCAGAGCCAGTCAAATTGACAAGCAAGATCAGTCAATCACAGGATGCCCAGGCCAGCTTCTCAGAATGAGTTTGCAGGGCTTGAGAAAGGATGCTTGGACATCCTGGGGCAGGTACAGTCTGTGTGGTCCCTGTAGGGAGGACCAGATCTCACCTATTTGCTAGTATATATTTCTGACAAATAAAGTCAAGAGAGGGTGTGCTCTAATGGGTATCAGAAGACACAATGCTTAGCCCTCACTTTTGGGCTTGACTTGAATGGGGACTTTTTGCCCTTGGAGCAAAGCAAATAGTAGAAGAGGTTAACTGAGGGCCTTTGCATCCACAGACTGGACAGTAATGTTACATGGTGACCCAGTTGTATGGAGATTTGTCCCCCATGTGCATTGACTTGGACTAGAGCCATTGGCAGCTGCTTGTGACTTTGCTTCCAGCCCTTTCCGATAGGTCACCTGTCTGGTCCTGAGAAACAAATTCAGGACTCTGCTCTCACTAATGTATTGCCTAATCTTGATCCCATGGGGTTAGAGTCTGGGCACAGGCAGGGGGAATCAAAGGGTGACGTAGAGTTAGAGCCTCCTGGGCTCACAGGCAAGACCGTCTGAGGATCCACTCAGAGCAACAGTGATGGACGCACTGGGGTCCAGATCTTTGCCCTCCAATTGAAATACAATGAGAGCCACATGCATGAATTCATGCTTTCTGAGAGTCATACCAACAAAGGCAAAAAGATGGATGCTGAGCCGGCCCAGAGGTGCTTGCCTGAGTTCAATTCCTAGGATCTACCTGGTGGAAGGAGAGAACAGAGATTCCTGTAGGTTATCCTCTGAGCTCCAGGCACGCACTATGGCACAACTGGGTCTCCCTGCCCCCCAAATAAATGTAGTAAAAATTTTAATGTGAAAAAAGGCATGTGACATCAATTTGGATAATATATTTTGCTAAATTTAACATGTCTAGGATGTTATTATCTCTGAACACAATTATTCAAAAATTAGTGGCATATTTTAAAAAAATTTAAAGTTTACTATTTTTAATTAATTTGTGTGTGTGTGTGTGTGTGTGTGTGTGAGAGAGAGAGAGAGAGAGAGAGAGAGAGAGAGAGAGAGAGAGAGAACAGGTGTGTGTATGGGATCAGAGGGCAACTTTTGGGAATTTATTCTTTCCTTCTGCTAAGGATTCTGGGCATTGAACCCAGGTCATCAGCCTTATGCAGCAAGCAAATTTCATTTACCAAGCCACCTGGCCCTCATTTATTATTATTATTATTATTATTATTATTATTATTATTGCCATGTCATTGCTGTGAGTGATGGGTGTTCACATGTGTGGAGCCCAGAAGGAACTCTGTAGGGTTGGTTCTCTTCTCCCACCTTTACATGAGTTCCAGGCCGTGCACTCAGGCCTCTAAGCTTTGAGAAAAGAACCCCTACTTACAAAGCTGTCTTATCGGCCCACTGGCGTATTTCAAATTATTTTCCATAGTAAATGTCTGGCATCTGGGGTGCATTTTGTAGTTATAGCACATTTCTACCTGTATACTGCTAAAGTTTCTATCTGAAACTCCTCTGCAGAGCCCATGCTGACTGAAGGGCTTGGTCTCCAGGGTGTCTCATGCTCCTAAGAGGGAGTAATGGAACCTCGAGGAGATGGAGCCTCGTTTAGAGAGTTAAGTCTTTGGAAAGAATTCCTGATAATATGTATCAGAACCCCAACCTCTTTCTTGCCACTGTCTTTGCTTTCCAGCCACTATGAGGTGCTCTTTCACCTGCTCCCACCATGATGTATCACATGGCCAAAACCATGGCTTATTGACCAAGGATGGGACATTTGAAACTGTGAGCCCAAACCTTTTTTTCTTATATGTTGTTTACCTCGGGTGTTTTGTGAGCCCAAACCTTTTTTCGTATATGTTGTTTGCCTCGGGTGTTTTGTGAGCCCAAACCTTTTTTTCTTATATGTTGTTTGCCTCGGGTGTTTTGTGAGCCCAAACCTTTTTTCTTGTATGTTGTTTGCCTCAGGTGTTTTGTGAGCCCAAACCTTTTTTCTTATATGTTGTTTGCCTCAGGTGTTTTGTGACAGAAAGTAACTAGTGTTTGCTGACTAATCATTCGAAATATTTCATGTGTATTTAGCTTTCGTAAAATTTATAGCTGAAAAAAGTACCTCACATAAATAAGACAATTAAACTGCAAGTTCTTAGAAATAGAATTAGGGCCGGGCGTGGTGGCGCACGCCTTTAATCCCAGCACTTGGGAGGCAGACACAGGAGGATCTCTGTGAGTTTGAGGCCAGCCTGGTCTACAGAGCGAGTCCAGGACTGACTGCCAGGGCTGTTACACAGAGAGAGAAACCCTGTCTCGAAAAACCAAAAAAAAAAAAAAATTGAATTAGGAATTTACTTTAGAATTTCAATTTACTGAAACAAGGTAAAATGAAGATTTAATTCCTCAGTTTTGTTAGCTACATCTCAAATGCTCAGTAGCTATGCATCAATAGTGGGTACTGTTACTAGATAGGACAGACTGGACTGTAGATCCATCAGAGTAAAACTTTATAGTGTGTTTGAACATCCACCCATCCACATCCATCCATCAACCCATACCGTCCATCTATCCATATCCATCCATGTATATTTATCCACTCATCTCTCATCTATATCCACCACCTACCCACCCATCCATCATCTATCCATCCCTTTATATCTGTCCATCCACCTACATCCATCCATCTGTCCTCCCATCCATCCGTCTGTTTATTCATCTGTCTGTCCATCTATCCATTCATGTTGAACCATATCCATCCATCCATATCCATTTATTTGTCTATCCATATCTATCCATCCACTTATACATCTTACATTTGCTGAGTATCTACCTTATGCTAAGCCCCACACATGTTATTGGTGATCAAAATCCAATGATGGAGAGTGTCTTGTTCTCTTGGAGTTTCTGGGATGGTGGGAGTGAGAGGGAAAGACACTTTTCTTAGCATGCCTCTTGCATTTTACTCAAAAGTAAAATGGAGAAGGCTAATGCGTACCTAGAGAAAGTACCACTAGGCTGGAGAAATAGCCTAGTTGGTAAAGTACATGCCTTGATCCTTAGAACCCACATTTTTAAAAAGCTGGGTGTAGTGGTGTGTGCCTGAGAGATATATGCACTAGATGCACAAGGATCCCTGGGGTTTGCTGGCCTACCAGCCCAGCTGCTTGACAAGCTCCAGTCCAGTGAGAGAACTTCTCTACAAACAAACAAAGGAAGATAACACCTGAGGAGTGACATTCAAAGTTGTCCTCTAGTCTTCTCATACACAGAGACACACAGATACATGGAGTTCACCAACATTGCTGAACTGAATTATTATTATCTCTTCCAACAATACCTTCTTGTGTTTAAGAGGCTGAGAACATAAAATACACTTCTTAGATGTTCTGCCAACCAGTTGAACTCAGGCAGGATTGGGTCACAACTAAATTCTCTCTCTCTCTCCCTCTCCCCACCACTGTGTGTGACTTAACAGGACATGAGACACTTATTTGAGGAGCTCAAAGTTTGACTTTCAGCTCTTCCAGGGGTCTGTGAACTGTGGGGGCTCCACAGTATATTGTTCATGCTGTAACTAAGCAGAAATGGACTATATACTACACAGTACAGTATATTGTTCATGCTGTAACTAAGCAGAGATGGACTATATACTATACAGTACAGTATATTGTTTATACTATAAGCAGAGATGGATTATATACTACACAGTACAGTATATTGTTCATACTGTAACTAAGCAGAGATGGATTATATACTACACAGTACAGTATATTGTTCATGCTGTAACTAAGCAGAGATGGACTATATACTATACAGTACAGTATATTGTTCATGCTGTAACTAAGCAGAGATGGATTATATACTACACAGTACAGTATATTGTTCATGCTGTAACTAAGCAGAGATGGACTATATACTATACAGTACAATATATTGTTCATGCTGTAACTAAGCAGAGATGGACTATATACTACAC
>CAJQZJ010001969.1:2967878-2995052 GCA_907164525.1 Lophiomys imhausi
CTACACAGTACAGTATATTGTTCATGCTGTAACTAAGCAGAGATGGATTATATACTACACAGTAAAGGCCCCTGTACAATGTGCCAATGAGTCTTTCCCTGCTTAGGCCATTCTTTATTCTGTACCATACCCTTCCTCTCTGGCAGATGTTAAAGGGTCTGTGATATCATGAAAGAGGGTTAAGAGAAAGAATAGTATTAAAGCATCTCTACTAGACAAAACAAAAAGCATGGTAATCGTGGCTGGGAGATGGTTCAACAGTTAAGAGCACTTGCTGCTCTTCCAGAGGACCTGAGTTAGGTTCTCAGAACCCATATTGGATGGGTCACAGCTACCTAAGACTCCAGCTCCAGGGGAATCTTCTGGCCTCTTCTAGCCTCTATGGGCACTGCACTCGTGACAAATACTCAACACAGACACACCCAGATACACATAAAACATAAATACAATAAATCTTTAAAAATCATGATAATCCTGTGTTGATTCCCTCCTAAATTAAAGAGCAAAACAGAAAATATGGAAGCCTAGAATTTTTTCGTTTTTATTGTTTTTTCACATTGTGGTTTTTTTTTTTTAAAGATTTATTTTATTTATTTTATGCATATGTGCTCTGTCTGCATGTACACCTGCATTCCAGAAGAGGGCACCAGATCACATTGTGGATGGTTGTGAGCCACCATGTGGTTGCTGGGAATTGAACTCAGGACCTTTGGAAGAGCACTAGGCAGTGCTCTTAACCGCTGAGCCATCTCTCCAGCCCCCCACATTGTGGTTTTTAAATCATGCACCCTGTTCACTCTCATCTCCCACCTTCTCTCAGACCCACCCTACACACTTGAAACCTCTCCCAACATAAAAAATAATCTCATTGTGGAAGTTGTAGTGTGTCTCAGTGTGTCCCATAACATTCCATTTTGTCCACAGTTTTTTGTTTGCAAATATTCATTATAATGATACCTTGGTCTAGTATGAGGCCTCTAGCTTCTGCTACTGTGTCAACACTGGAACCCCACTGGGACTCCTCTCAGATAAACTGTTGTTGTCCTGTGTCATGGAGATCCTGTAGTTTTGGGTCTGTGGAACTGGCCTCTTCATGCACTCTAGCAGTTCATCCATGGGGTATATGTTGGTTTGGGCCAACTCAAAGCCCTAGTTCTGGGCCTGGAACCTCCACATCCAGGGCCAGTTCTTCTGTGCTACCCAGGTAAGATGCATCACCTGCTCTCCTGAGTGCTACAGTAAGTAAGGGTCTGGACCAGTTCTCCTCTTCTAATGAGCCCATCAGGGCCGACTCTCCCACCTGCTACCTGTGTCAAGGGCATCTTTGTCTTGCCAACACCACTGAAATGCAGACAAAAGGTAAGGCTGGCTCTCCCACACTCACATCCCCCACGTCCCCCACATCCAGGGCTAGCTACATTGTGCTCTCCAGGCAAAGTGGAGTGCCTGCTCTCCTTAGTGCCGCAGCATGTAAATGACAGGGCCAGATCTCCTTCCTGTCTGCCACTGGTGGTGAGGGCAAAAGGGAGGGGAGGGGATCTCTCCCTTGACAACACCACCAACACAAAGTAGACAAAAGGCAGGGCTGGCTGGCCCACACTCATTCCCTCAGGGTTGGCTCACCCACAATCCCCATATCCAGGGCCAGATGTACTGTGCTTCCCAGGTGAGGTATAGGGCCTGCTCTCCTGAGTGCTGCAGTGTGTGGGAGGCAGGGACAGCTCTCTTACTTTTGTGACCCCCATAGGTACCAGATCTTTTGTTTGCCACTGATGGTGGGGGCAAAAGGGAGAGGAGGGGATTTCTCCCTTGCCAACGCCACTGAAAGCAGACAAAAGGCAGGAATGGCTCTCCCATACGCACTCCATTGGGGTTGACTCACCCCACAATTCCCACATCCAGGGCCAGGAAGAGTTCTTCTAGTCTCTGGCTTGTTTCCTGTCCTGGGAGCCCATCTGTGCTTGCCTGGTACTGGACTGATGGTCATCACAGGCTAGCTCCCTGTCTGGGCCCCATGGTGCTGAACTGGAGTTGGTCTCTGGCTTGATTTTGTTCCAGGAATGTTAGGTTTTTCATTCAGATCTTCATAGATCAGAACACTGAATGCAGACAGAGCCTCTCTCCTCTCTGCCACCTACAGATGCATATGTGACACAGCAGCCACATCTGCAATGCCTCTAGGGGTAGGGAATATATATATATATATATATATTTTTTTTTTTTTAAATAAGAGATTTCACACTGTAGCCCTGGTTGGCCCTCAAACGTGTAGCAATTCTCTTGCCTCAGTTTCCTGGCACTGGAATTACAAGTGTGAGATCTAGAATGCTCTTTTATAAGATATGTCATCTTTAAATTTTTTTCTGATCTAATTTATGTGTATGGGTGTTTTGCCTGCATGTATGTATTTGCACTATGTGCATCTAGACCTGAGGAAGCTACAAGAGGATATCAGATTCCCTGGACCTAGGGTTTTAGATGGTTATAGGCACCAATATGGGTCCTGGGAGCAAGTTCTAGGTACTCTGGAAGAGCACCTAGTGCTCTGAACCATTAAGCCATCTCCCTCTAGCCCATTTACTCATCCTTTAAAAAGCCTACACATGTTTATTCATTTGCTTAGTATATATATCTGATAGCTTACTTTGTGCTTAGGATCATGGTGAGCTTTCATTTATTTTCTTATCTGTAGGTGATCTTTCTCATGCTGGTTTTAATCTTGTCTATACTAGTTCCTTGTTAGCAGAGGTGTTACAGCTTCTGGCCAAAAAATAAAAAATAAAATAAAATAAATAAAATGTTAACATGAATCCTAGCTGGTTAATGCCATTGTGTTATATAGAGATATTAGCCCAAGGAGAGGGATATGCTTAATATTAGGTATCAGGCTTCAGGGTGAGAGCGGATTCAGTTTCTAAACATACTAGGAGAGATAGCATCATAGAGCAAAGAATAATGTTTCAGCAATGCTGAAGGGTGAAGATGGGATTGTAAAAAAGTTTCTCAGTGGAGTAGAGTGGAGAAAGATCCCATACATGATCCTCCCAGCCTTCGGAATCTTGGGTACACATAAGCATACAGCTAGACATGGTGGTACATGCCTTTAATCCTAGCTTCCAGGAGGCAGAGGCACTTGGTCTTTGTGAGTTCAAGGCCAGCCTGGTCTACATGGTGAGACCTGGTCTTAAAAAAGAAAAAAAAGAAAGTGTGCAAGAGAGAAGGTATCATTGGTTGTCTCAGGAATTTGCAGGAGTGCTTCACACCTGTCTTGTTGCTTGCTGTGTTTGGGTCCCCCAAAGCCAGGCAGTGATCACTCTGGCTGAAGAGACCATCTGGTACAGTTTGGATATGAAATGTTCTGCAAAAGGATACTATGTGGAAGTATTGCTCCCCTACAAAGCAGTATTGCGAGCTGGGGCTTCTGGGAACTGAATGCATCATGAGGGCACTGAACTCATCAATGGATGACTCCACCGATGGATTTGCAATTTGATGACATAATCAGGAGGTAGTGAAAGTTAGGAGTTAGGACTAGTTGAGGAAGTAGGTCATTGGGACATGGCCTGGACAAATGTGGCTTGTCCTGGCCTCTTTGTCTCTCTGCCTCTTGTCCTCCATGAAGTGAGTCAAACTATGTAGTGAGAATTTTGGTTTCTTAAAATACCTGATTATGTTATGTAAACATGTTTTTGTTTTTCTTTTTGGTTTTTTTGAGACACGGTTTCTCTGTAACAGTACCAGCTGTCCTGGAACTCACTCTGTAGACCAGGCTGGCCTTGAACTCACAGAGATCTGCCTGCCTCTGCTTCCAGAGTGCTGGGATTAAAGGCATGCTCTACCATGCTGTGCTAGGTGAATATGTTTGTGTTTTAATCCCAGGTGTGGGATATGGGGCTGCTTCAGATTATCCACATCTGCTAACTATGATTTGTCTTGTGCTCTAGGAGAGGCGTGGTTTTTGCTAGCTGCCAAACATTTACATTTGGAATTCTGGGGACTCTTGAGCGAGTATAAATTCTAGAGCTGAGGACCTGTGGCAGCTCCTGCTCCTCCTGCTGTTCTCTCTGCTGCTGCTGGTTCCTGGTGCTGCATTTGCTGTTGCTGGGTTGCTGGTTGCTGGTTGGAGATACCCTGACAATGAAGATTGGACTTGCCCCAAGGAACTGTATGCCTCTAATCAGCAGGAAGTAGTCTAAAGAGATCTTCACCCTCTTTCTTCTCTATCCTTCTTTCTCTAGTGTTGGGGATTTGGAAGGGCTTGGGGTGGAGAAGGGTGGTAGATACAAGAAACCAACAAAATAGCCAAAAATCCTGGCCACAACCCTGCTTAGTACTTAGTACTATTGTGTTGTCCTACTTCATCAGGCTTGAAGCCAGAAGAAATGGAACCAAGGTCTCCCTCTGAAACCAGGAGTCAAAATAAAAATCCTATCTCCCTTAAGCTGTGGAATGCTTACTATTGATTGTCAACTTTACACGACCCCCAGGTGTCTGTGTTTGCTGTTGAAGCTACTTAGATGGTGACATTAGATGGCTACAGCTGTCTGGAAGGCTTAAGCCAGGCTGATTGGTGGCATGGTTGATAGCTCTTAAGAACATTGGGAATGGGGCTGCGGAGATGACTCGGTGGTAAAGAGTACGTACTGCTCTCTCTTGCAGAGGACTAGGGTTTGATTCCCAGCACCCATAGCTGGATGGGCCACCACCAGCTGTAAGTCCAGTTCCTGGGGGCTCGGAGACTCCCTTCTGCTCTCCGCAGGCACTGCACTCACCTGTGCACACACTCACACACAGATCCGGTGTACTTACCTGGCTGCCCCAGAGCCTGGGTGGGGGTGGGAGGTGTGTTCTCTGGCTGCTGGAGATCCTAAGCCTGGACCTCATGTGTTCAGTGAAACTTGATGTGCTTCAAGAACATTCTCTCTTTGCTTATACTCTCTAGAATTAGCTTCTTTTGCATAAAAATAGGAATTGCGCCTCTATACCTGCTGGCTTTACACTTTATCCTATGCTCTGTCTGAAGCCTAGACTATTGTCTTTTCCTGCCACTGTGATAAAGTACTCTCACAAAAGCAATGTAAGTTGTAAAGGGTTTGTTTTAGCTCCCAGTTCAAGGTGTTGGCCGCCATGGTGGGGAAGAAACAGCAGTAAGAGCTTGAGGCAGCTGGTCATGTGGTATCGACAGTCAGGAAGCAGGTAGCTAGCTAGCTAGACAGACAGACAGATAGGGATGCTGCTGCTGCCCAGCTTCCTCTCCCCACCTCTGCAGTTCAGGATCTGGCCACAGTGGGTGTATCTTCCCACTTCCTCCCTTCAATTACTATAGCAAGGATAACCATCCACAGGTATGTCCAGAGGCCCATCTACCCTGGGATTCTAGGTTCTGTCACATTGATGTTTGATAGCAATCATCACAGTTACTTACTGTGAACTAGCAAATTGCTCTCCAAGTTAGTGACCACTGTTACCATCTCTCACCACCATTATTAAGGCCAGGACTCAAAGCAATTTTGCATATGGGCTTTCAGGAGGCTGCTGTTGGCTGAAGGGTTGATGGAGACTGGAGTGTCCACTTCCACATCTACCCTCTCTGTGGTTTGCCTTTTGATACCAGTTGGGGTCCCTAATCTTGGTTTCTCTCCATGGACTTCTAGAGAGTCCTGGCAATGTGCTGATGACATCATTCATTCCTAGATGTTCTCCTGGGCTGAAAACAGTTGTGAACTCTCTGGCTTGGAACCACTCTCTGCCAGACAAGTCAAGAGCATCCTTCCTTTCAAGTTGTTTGCAACTGGAGGAGGCTGACTTATTTATTCGTTCTCCTTTCAGTCTGCTGTGTTGCAATATGTATAAATTGTGAAGTGTCTAAATAGAGGTAATTAGCACACACCTTACGTCATGTGCTGATTTCTTGTGATGAGAACACAGGCTCCAGAGGTTTTCAAACACAACATGCTGTTGTTAAGTGTATTGAAGGTTCTGAGCTGGAAGGTTTTCTTACTCTTCACCGGAGGCACCTGGGAGCACTGCTGTTTAATTATTTTGTAGAAGCTTTAACAGTTCAGGGCTAGGGAGATGGCTCAGCGGTTAAGAGCAATGGCTGCTCTTGCAGAGGCTGGAAGTACAATTTCCAGAACTGATATGGTGTCTCATGGCCACCTGTAATACAAGTTCTTGTAGAAGTTGATGTCTCTTTTGACCTCCAAAGGCACCAAGAACACATGTGATACAAAGATATAATGTAGGAAAAGCACATACACATAATATAAAATGAATAATAAAAAATTCATGTTATGCTTTGTGTGTAAATGTGTGTGTGTGTGTCTGCATGTGCATGGACGTATGGGTTCATACACATGTGTGGACCATCTCAAGGGTTATTCCTCAGTTGTCTACATTATATTTATTTATTAATGAAATACGCTTATACTTTATTTACTTATTTACTTACTTATTTATTGGTCTATTGATTGCTTTTAGAGACAGGGTCTCTCACTGGCCTAGAACTTGCCAAGTGAACTATTTTGGCTGACCAGAAAACCTTAGGGACCCATTCATTTCCACCTCCCCAGGACTGGTATAACAAATGCTTACTACCACACTTGGTTTTTCTTTCTTTCTTTCTTTTTAAGCATGGGTCTTGGGGGTTGAACTCCACTCCTCATGCTTGCAAGCCACACACCTTACAAACTGAGTTATCTCTCCAGCCTCATGATGTATCTTGGCCATCATTTCTCAATTGAACAACCCTATAAAGCAAGGAGAGCAGGTTGTAATGTACCCATTTTATAAATGAAGAGACTGGGGCCTGGGGCAGTACTTGTGGAGGTTGGATAGAGTGTCAGGAATTAGATGGGCTTGGGATTCCATCCTGAGTCTTCTCTTTTCCAACTGGGTGGCCTTGAGTGGATGGGTCAGCTTTTCCCTCCCTCCCTCCCTCCCTCCCTCCCTCCCTCCCTCCCTCCTTTCCTCCCTCCCTTCCTCCCTCTCTCCCTTTGCTTGCTTGTTTAGAGACAGGGTTTCTCTGTGTAGCCCTGACTGTCCTGGAACTCCCTCTGTAGACCAGGCTGGCCTTGAACTCACAGAGATACACCCACGTCTGCTGGAATTAAAGGTGAGCGACACCACTGCCACCATCCAGCTGCATTTCTATCTGTAGGATCTGAATCTGCATGTCTACCAGCGCCATAGCACTATTGTCTTCAGGGAGGCCGGGCTAACTGAGTGTGTATGTGAGGGAGGCGGGACTAACCAAGGGTGTGTATGTCATGCTAAGGATGGCACCTGACACTTATAAACACTCAGAAGAAGAGGGGACTGTGACAAGTATTCACTCTAATGGCAGATTATATATTTCAGTAATTTGTACTGTGTTGGTTATACTCACCAGTGAACACACTCTCTGGGACATGGAAACCAGAGGGCAGCCAGCCTTCCTCCTCAAACCCACTTTCCCGAGGCTCCTCCCCTTACTCCTTAGTTGCTGTGCCAATACTTGGAGAATGCAGGCATGTTCTTGGGCTTCCCAGTAGCGTCTGATTTGCTGTAGATCTCCAGGGAAGTTTTTAGTGAGTGCTTGTTAGCTTGATCAGAAGTCAATGAGAAATCATTGACTGGATGGACCATGGGACACATGCACACACACACTCACACATACACACTCACAGTCTTTGCAAATACCTTGCGGCCCACCTTCCCAGATGTCCACCAGCCCAAACATGAGATGGCCCCTCATGTGATTCCCGTACACGCTGTCTCTTGAGGCTCTTTCCTTCCCAAAGTGCTTGTGTGTATGTGTGTGTGTGTGTGGTGCAGTTCTGTGTGCGTGGTGTGTGTGCTTGTGTGTATGTGTATGTGTGTGTGCACACACATAGCCTGGTTGGTCAGAGGTTGGTGTTAGATGGTCCTCTTTCACTTTCCACCTTAGTTTTTGAGACAGAGTCTCTCTCTGAGAGAGGTTATTGTTCAGGCTAGGCTGGCTGTCCAGCAAGCTCTTGGGATATGTGTCCAGCTCCCCACCCCTGACCCCAGAGTGCAGGGATTATAAGCATACAACCTTGCACCTCGCTTTTATGTGAGTGCTGGGGACCCTGACCCAGATCCCCATCCTGCATGGCAAACGCTTTACACACTGAGCCACTGTTCCAGCTCTGAGAGTCAGTGGTCAGTGATTTCTACAAGTGGAGGAAAAGCGTGGGCTGGGATGCAACTAGTACAGGACTGCTCCAGCTCCCACCCTTGCCAGAGTCAAGTATCTGTGCTAAACCTTACATCCCCATTAGCCCTCTGTTAAAACACACACCACTCATATTTTATCTGAAAGAGGTTCAGCTCTACAGCCTTGGTGGAAGTTCATTGATCAGATCAGAGAGCTATTGCCCAGGGCAAGGACTCAACCATGAAGAGCTTCTTAAGGTACACCCAGAAGGGAAGGAGGTGGAAGGCTAGCTGTGCACCAGGATGCATGTCCTCTTCTTTCAGTGCAAAATAATCAATCACACAGAGCAGGGCATGGTGCTACTCACTATCCGAGCCCAGCCAGCAGGATTTGGCATTGGAGGTCAGCCTGGACCATGTAAGGAGACCTGTTTTCAGAAGTGGGGAGGCATATCTGAGGGTGTATCTCTGTCTGTAGAATGCTTGTCCGATGTGTAGGAGACCCTTCATCCTGTCCGCAGCACCACACAAAACAGGAGTGTTGGCATATGCCTGTCATCCCAGCACTTAGGAGTGTGTAAACAAAAGATATGATGACAATAAAAAGAAGAGAGGGGAGCCGAACTCTTTGCTTTCTGACTGTGATACAGTATGACCACCTGCCTTCCATTACTGCTGCCACACCTTCCCTGCCATGTTGGACTATACCCTCAAACCGTGAGCTGTGAGAAATGCTTCCTTCCTTGTGCTGCTCTAGTCAGATATTTCTCACAGCTATAAGGCAAGTAATTGTTTTTGTTTGCTTTCTGATGCAGCGACAAGTGCCATGACCAAGAACAACTTCCGGGGAAGAAAGGGTTTATTGGGGCTACATTTTAGTTACCCGTCAGTCAGGGCAGGAACCCAGTAAGGAACTGGATGAACTCTGTTACTTGGCTGGCTCCTGAACTCAACTGCAACTTGGGCAGAGCAGGCCCAACTGCCTAGAGATGTCCTTCCCACAGTGGGCGGGGGGCCTCCCATATCAGTCATTAATTAAGAAGCCGCTCCTGTCACCATGGCCTGTGGGCATGTCTACCACACAGACCAGTGAGACAGGAGGCAGTTCTCCCACTGAGGGTCCCTTTTCCTAGGTGTGGTCAAGTTGACAACCATGATGACCCATTACAGTAAAGAATACACCCCACCAACAACTCTGCTTGTCCACCCTCAGGAAGCTGGCCTCTGTCACTGGCTCCCACAGGCGTCCACTGCCACAGTGATCTGCTTGGCCAAGGATTGTGGACTTGTTGGACCCTGGGGATCCCCCGAGGTCCTGACTGATGCCCAGAGACTCCCAGAGACCGAGGTTTGTTGCAAAATGCAAGAGGATTTTTATTAAGCCGATGTGCTGGGGTTCAACTGCCTTCGGGAAGGAGTGAACACCAAATATCGGTTACAGGCAGCTTTTTTTTAATAATTTATTTTTTATTTCTTCAAGTTACATCTCAATCACAATCCCCTCCCTACTCCCCCCTCCAGTCCCACCCTTCCACCCTCCTCCTCCTCAACCCCCCATCCTCTTCCCTTTATTTATTTTTTTTAGTTTAAGGTATTTCTTTTTTCCCCCCAACAGCTCTCCCTTTCAGTCCACAAAATGGTTCTTTTTCTTATAACTACAAATACAATACAAAACAACAGAAATAAATAGGCTACAATTATAAGAGTTACATGGCTTAGCATACATTCCCAATGTCCAGTCCATATGTATTTGGCACCTGACTTTAACATTCTACTATCTAACCATCTCCATGAGTTTAAAGTTCTATATCTAACTCAGCTTTCATACTAACTTGCCTCATAATTTTAAAAATATCTTCTTAGATCCAGAACACCCTCTTGATTCCTAAACAACTCAAAATTTAACTATGAGACTCTAGCTACCTATTCTTCAACCACCTCAGAGACCTGAGAGGGATAAATATATCTGATTATATAGGAAGTGCAGGGCCTGCAGCTTCCAAAACTAAAAAATGACATACCAGTGGCTGCCTGGACAGTTCCCATTTTCTCTCCATACGTTACAGCATCAATCTTCAGCCATTTGGCCCCGTTTCTCTGACAGACATTGATTGTAGAGCAGGAATTATGAAGGACTTACCTACCCTGTCTTGGCAGAGCTAGGCTGTTGACTTATCTGCTACCAAGTTTTGTCCTGTTTGGACCGCAGTCTGTCTACAGTTGAAGCAAGGGGTTTTTCTTGCCAAGAGAAAGGCTTACCACCAATTCAATCATCTCCCTCTGGAGATTCTTCGATGCTCATCTTCTACTTGGAGTAGAAAAGGGGGTGCTGTCAGGAGCTGACATGTCTCGATAGCAAAAAATCTTTTAAGCACAATAACTGCAAATAAGTGGGGGTACAGGGGGAACATTTTAGTTAATCTTCAGCAATCATTGCCTTTGGCATTGGGGTGGGACCATTGACTGTGGTAACAGCTGCAACCTTGTAATTAAGTAGTTCCGGAACCCAGTTCTGTGGAATTTTCCCAAGGTCATAAGGTCACGCTCTCATGAACAGGGAGGAAGGCCTTCCTAGGGCTGGGCAGTGGTATTTTTCTGCAGCCTCACAGACTGAAACTGTGAGCCAAAATAAACCCTCATCCTTTAAGCCACTTATGCCAAGCGTACAAGGCCAATAGGCAAATGCATCCAGCTTCTAGAGTGCCAGAGACAACCCCATATCAGGGGGTGGGAGACAAGGCATATGGAAATAGCCAGAGACCCCATTCTGTCTGAGCAGAGCTGCCTGACAACCAAAAGATCTTCCCCAGAGCTCGAGAGAGAGAGAGAGAGAGAGAGAGAGAGAGAGAGAGAGAGAGAGAGACTTTTCTAGTCCCTACAAGCTGCTGGGTTACAGCTGGATATCATGGCCATGGCAGCCTCCCTGTGTATCCAGATTAGATAAGTTTACTCATGAGGCTGAAACAGAGGGTGCTTGCTCCACAAATGTTAGCTCTTGTGATGACTGTTTACCCTCCAAAGCTGGTACTCATGGCTAAGCTGAAGGCAGTGAACGGCATCTGCTCTATGTGCAGTTCTCCATTGGTGCCCAGGCAGTGAGGCCTGGCCTGAGGTTTGGTATTCACCCTTCCACCTAGGATTCAAAGTCACCTCAGGTCGCAAAAATCATCCAGGTCAACTGGGTTGGGACTTGCCAATATCAAGC
Organism: Lophiomys imhausi; assembly: GCA_907164525.1. Taxonomy (NCBI): domain Eukaryota; kingdom Metazoa; phylum Chordata; class Mammalia; order Rodentia; family Muridae; genus Lophiomys; species Lophiomys imhausi. Next base: position 2,979,241 of record CAJQZJ010001969.1, read on the forward strand.
GGTGGTAGTTCTTGGACCTTGACCCGAGTCCGCTCCATGACTGACTCAGAAACATTTCAGAGTGCCTGAGGGCAGAGGGCATCTGTGGACCGGATGGGGTGAACAGTGTACAGGATCGTGAGAGGGACATGTCTAGAGATTTCCAGGTGTGACAGAATGGAAGTGATTTGAGGAAGGTAGATGAAGTTCTGTAATAACAGGTAGAAGCAGAAACTGGGGTGGTCTGCGTGGTAGCTCCAAATGTAAGCCTCTGGGTTGGTGATAAGGTGGAAAGAAAACATGGCTACTCTATAATGCTGTGAAAGAGACTCAACTGTAGACAGACTTCTGTCCAAAAAGGACAAAACTTGGAAGCAGATAAGTCGACAGCCTAGCTCTGCCAAGACAGGGTAGGCAAGTCCTTCATAATTCCTGCTCTACAATCAATGTCTGTCAGAGAAACGGGGCCAAATGGCTGAAGATTGATGCTGTAATGTATGGAGAGAAAATGGGAACTGCCTCAGCTAGGCATCCTATACTTCTTCCACTTGGGATGGGGACTACTACCATGTCTTAGTACTTCTTCAACAGCAAAGACCCGTGAAAGCCCGTGAACGAGTCTTCAAACCCTTTCTCAAAGCACCACTGCTATCCTGTTCTGGTTTCTTCTCGGGCTGCTTCTCAGCAATTTTCCAGAGTGCATTTAGAAAAGTACGACTCAGAGGCTGGGGATGGACAGGTGTTGAATAGCATACTAAAGCCCTGAGTTTAACTCCCAGCACCTTCTAACTGGGTGTGGTGGTTCATGCCTCTAAACTCTGCACTTGGGAGGTGGAGGCAGGAGGATCGGAAGTTCAAGATCATCCTCAGGGTTTACCTGTTTAGCCAGGCTAAGATATTCCAGACCCTGCCTCAACAAACAAACAAAAAACAACCAAGTAACCAACAACAATAAGACCACTCTCCCCCCCAAATAGCTGGGTGGAGCTGCTTAATCTGTAATTCCCAAATTGGCGAGGCAGAGACTGGCAGATCTCTGGATCCCAATGGTCACATGGTGTATAGTCAGTTGGCAACTTCAGATTCAGTGAGAGGCTGTGTCTTAAAAAATAAGGTAGAGAAGTGACTGAAGAGACCCGGATCTTTACCCCAGCATGCACAAATGAGCACACATGTATACTTGTACACACACCACAGGAGCATGTACACACTTGCGCTACACACATACATGAAAAAAAAAAGGTCAAGGTCTTGTCAGCCACCTGCTGCAGAGACCCCACAGTGTTCAGAGCACCCATGAGTGGTGTGTTGTCTTGCCTAAACTGGTCCATTGCTGGATCAAATGGTTACAAACTAAGCTTTAGACAACACCAGTGTCATTCAGGCTCCCCAGGCTTGGCAGGAATAACCATGTGCATGCTCACACTTTTGGATGCTCTCAGGTTCTTTGAGTGGTAGATTAGGAAAAGCTCTGATTTGATCCCAGCACCATCCCCTCCTCCCCCAAGGCAACATGGCACTGTCTTTGAATACCTTCCAGCCTGGCTGCGCCATGGACTCGGGATGACTGTATGTATGCCCTAGCAGGTGCTTCTAGAATAAACTCATTTCATCACATTAAATATTTGTTTTGGCAAATATTTCTCTCCCACAGTTATCCTAGGCAGCTCTTAAGGGTTTCTGCACCCTCATTTCTGACCTTCATGTTTTGACAATGATGATGACTTCTGAAACATTGGAGCCCCTGTGACTTGCTCTGAACATCTGTGAATGTGTACATAGGAACATGTGAATGCATTTTTAGCATATGGAAAAGAATTCTTGCTTTTGCCTGGATTGTTAGTGGGCTAAACACATGTTCCTGCATCTGGTCTTTTGTTCACGTGACAAGCAATTCTTTTTTTGTTGTTGTTTCGAGACAGGGTTTCCTCTGTGTAGTCCTGGCTGTCCTGAATCTCACTCTGTAGACCAGGCTGGCATCAAACTCAGAGATTCACCTGTCTGCTTCCGAAGAGCTGGGATTAAGGACATGTGCCACCACCACCAGGGTATATTTAAAAAAAAATTAGCATTGGTCGGTGTAGTGTTTTTCTCTGTGAATACAGATTTAACCACACTGATAATTCATTACCAGCTCACTTCTTACCCTTTAAGAGAGTCAAGATTGCCAACTGTGTAAGTCCTGTCTCTCATGAATGGCTTGCTGCCCTTACACTGGACACACACAGGTGTTTTGTGAAAATGATGAGCTGTATCTCAAATATGAGCAGCATGCTCCATATAGATTGTTTTCCCTACAATCACCTAGCTGATCTGAAGTTGCTACTGTTTGGTGAGGAAAAATGGTGGCAGCCTGGAAAGACCAACATTTGAAACAGGGGTTCTACCTGGTGCAACTTGCTTTCACACCATTCTGAAGTTTGAAAGCCATAAGGGTAATGAACCATTGTGAACAGCGGCCCTCGGCTAATGCCTTGTGTGGAGTGTAACCACTATTGTACTAGCCTCACCAGGAACTACCTCTCACCCTCTCTGGCCCTGTAATTTCAATAGGCTGCTTATATACACATTATTTTCCAGCTTCTTATTTTGAAAAAATTACAGTCTTCAAGAAGTTGCCAAAACAAAACAGAGGGCTCCTATGAACTTGCCACTCACCCCAAGGGTGGCATCTGGCTAACCAGTGCCTTTTCAAAACCAGGAAGGGAACAAAGGCAGTGTCAAAACACAGGAATTGGTCGGCAGTGTTAATCTTTAACCCACCATTATAAATGAGAACACACAGACACCTGATGGATTTTTAACAAGCCTTAGTCTGGATTGCACAATCTTGGCCCATCTACTCTAGGTTATTCTATTCCCCAAATAAAACCCCATATGTACATACGTCCCCTTGGGCTGTTATTCTCCATGATATGCTGATGTTCCAGGCCACATAGAACATCTTTTTCCATCTACCCCATTGTCTCTCCTTTCTCCTCTCTGCTTCTTCTCCCATCTCTGTTTCCAAAAGGCCATGCACCTTAGCACCGCCTACCTCTCTCTTTGCCCAATCACAGGCCTCAGCATTTATTCAACCAATCAGAGACAATGGTTAGCAAGCAAGGTAACACAGCTTCACTTGGTGTACTTATGGCCTGGCCCAGTAAGCAGGCCTCTGGGAGCAGATGAATTAACACTTAGAATGCATACCAGATCACTGCATCAGTTCTGTGTCTGAGAAGTCAGACAACCATGAACTAAAATTATCTGAGGGCTGGAGAGATGGTCCAACTGTTAGGAGCACCTTCAGATCTTGCAGAGGACTTGGGTTCAGTTCACAGCATCTGTTTTGGGAAGCTCATGACTGCCTGTGAGTCTAGCTCCAGGGGAGCTGGCCTCTATGTGGTATGGATACCACAATTACATGCACAAACCTATACAAAGACACATAATTAAAAGCAAAATAAACCTTAAAAAAATGCTTGAAAACAATGATTACAACTGAACAAAGATGACATGAAAATAGAAGGGGGGCATGGAGGAAGGGAAGAGGAAAGGGTCGAGAGAGGTAAGAGAAGTGAGCACGAGGGAAGTACACTACCTGCACACACGAAAATCTCACAGTGCAGCTCGTTGTTTTACTGTTACATTTTGTATTATTAACGCATGCTAGTTGAAAGACTTATGCTATTATTATTTCAAAAATTATGTGTATGCATGTGTGTCTGTGTGGGGCGCTTGTAACTTCAGTGTCTGTGGAGGCCGGAAGAGGGTGTCATATCCCCCAAAGCTGGAGTTACAGGTGGTTGGGACTACCTGACATGGTTGCTGGGACACCAACAAGGGCAGTATGGATTCTGAGCTGTTAACCTATCTCTCTAGTCCACATGTGCTAGTTTTTAGAAAAAGAGCACATGATGTTGATGAAGATGTTCAAATAACTTGTGTGGTCACTCCGCACCCCCATCATGATTCCCTAAACAATACAGTGTAAGAAATATTTACATCACGTTTCCATAACATTAGACATTGTAAGTCATCTGGTGATGGTTTCAAAATACAGGGGGATATGCATATATGTAAATATTGTATGATTTTTATACAGAGGTTGAGAACATCTGTGTCACTGAGTCTGCAGGAACCAAATCCCCACAGATGGAGAGGGAGACTTATACACATTTTCTTAGCATGTATCTTTGTGCATAATTCTATGATATCTTATCACATGTATAGATTTGTATACCACAAAATCTGTTTTACTTCCTCTCAGTAAATAAGGACAGATCAAGTCTATTGTGACTATGTGCATATGGCAATCAGGCTGGCTTCCATGGTGATGTGGATCTGGATAACTTCCTGTTTCTGAGCCTTTCCTGGAAGAAGATTGGAAATGAGGGGGTTGGAGAGATGGCTCAGTGGTTAAGAACACTTACTGATATACCAGAGGACTGGCTGACGTTCCTTCTTATCCAAGAGCCCACATTAGGTGGGTCACAAACACCTCCATCTCTAGCTCCAAGGGATCAGATGTGTCCTTCTGGTGTTTGGGTACCAGCATGCACACATGCTCTGCACACACATACACACATGAATAAACATGGAGGCAATAAGGTCAAGTCCCCTACTCTGTACCTCTGAGAGGACAGAGGAGATTATCCCTCACAAAGCAAACTCTCCATCTACAGCTGTTACCAGACTCCTGGGGTCAGGGTCTTTTGACTTTATCATGAAAGTTGTTGACTTGGTCTTTGGAACAATTAAGGTTCATAAGAAAGAAGGGGGTGGAGAGAGTAACAGAGCCTGTAGACAACACAACAAGCACACCTGCCACTCCATGTCCCCATCTCTCTAAGACACCAGCCTGGCCTCCGACCCAGGTCCCTTTCTCCATGATTCCAAGGATGTTCGCCAAATCTCTCCTTTGCCCTGCATACAGTCTTGTATCTTTTCCTCTCTTGGACCCTTGCCTCCTGATTTTTAAATCACAGTTGGTGAAATTGCCAGTGGAAGAAAAGACACTATAACTACCAGGAGGGTCCAATGGACAGAAAGGTACTGTGCAAGCCACATTTTTCTGTAAGGGGGACTTGTATATGTGGTAGTCTTCCTTGTCAACTTGACTGAATTTAGAGTCACCTCCCGGTGTATGTGTTGAGGGTGTTTCCAGAAAGGTTTAAATGAAGAGAGAAGACCTATTCTGGAGGGACTGGATAGAAAGGAGACAGGCAGCTGAGTTCATCTCTCTCTGCTTCCTGAGTGTAGATGCATGACCTTGTGTTCCTGTGACTATGACTCCCAAGGAATGAGATTCTCCCATGTCCTGGCCACCACGCCTGAAGGTCTCATTCAGCTGGCATCCTACAGGGTAGCTCTGAGAATCTCAGTGCTGTGGACATGGGAGGTGTGGACACGGTGCAGTTGATGATGTAACTAGACAGAATTCACTGTTTTCTTTCCTGTTGGCCCTTCAACTCTCTGGCAGACTCACAGTTGCTTGATGGGCAGCTTTATGCCCATGTATACCTCCCTGGGACAGTCTCCATATGGAAAAGGACACTGCCAGCCTCCTGTGTCTGGGATGGAGATTGTGGATAAGGAGTAGAGTGGACTCCTTAGCTTATGAGCACTAAGGGACACAGTCTCCTGCCCATGTAGGACAATCAATCCTTGGTTTTCCTTTTTTTTTTTTTTTTTTTTGTTCTGCCCACCACCAGTCCCCACCCTCATCTCCAGTACTCTCTGAAGTACAGGAAGATAAATTCAGACTCAGCTTGCATTTATGCAAAGGCAACCCTTTCACTGCTACTTGCCAATGGTGTCTTGTTTTCCAAGCTGTCTCAGAGTGCTTCCAACCAGCCTGCATTGTAGGCTTGATTGTCATTCATAGGAGGAAGCAGAAGTTTAGAGAGATTAAATGGATGGTCTAAGGTGACCGGACCAGCCCACCCAGGCTTTGAACCAGTCTGACTCCAAGGCCACTGCTTGGAGTTATTATCTTAAGTTCATGGATGCTCATCATGCAAAGATTTAGGGTGGATAAGAGGGAAGTCAGGGACAATCTTGTGTTTTGACTTCTTGGTCCTCTTCCTAAAAGAGGATATTAGGATTTCTGGAGCTCTCTTTCAGAGTTACCGTATGCATATTAAATAGATATGGGAATGAATATGCTGCTCTTTCTCACTTTCCCCATGCTGTTCTGAATTTCATGTTTTTCACTTAGTAATGGATCATTGTGCGGGTATATTTTTGTCAACCTGACACACCTGGGAAAAGGAAACTCCAGCTGAGGAACTGGCTTCATCAGATGTCTGACGAAGTGGTCTTGTGAATTGATACAGGAGGGCCCAAGCCCCTGCGGGAGATACCATTCTCAATCAGGTGGGCCTGGGGTTTGTAAGAAAATTAGGAGAGCAGGCAAGCTAGCCAACAGTTCTCCTCCATGACCTCAGCTTCAGTTCCTGCCTCCAGGTCCCCATCCTTCTTCAACAGAACTCTAAGCCAAATAAACCCTTTCCTCCTCCATATTGCTTTGGTCATGGATGGTATTTATCACAGCAATAGATAATAATCTAGAACTTTTCATAATATTCATAGATTTCCATCTGCTGCAGTGCTGGGGACCGACCCTGGGTTCTCATATAGGTTGAGTGAGTACTTTACCACTGAGCTCTGTTCCCAGCCCAGATTAAAAAAAAAAAAGCATTTTTTAAATGCACGTATTTTGTGTGTGTGTCTGAGAATGGGAGCTCATGTGCTAAAGCGCATGTATGGATGTCAGAAAACAATTTGTAGGAGTTTGTTGTCTTTTTCTATTGTATGGGTCCTGTGGTGCTTTGAATAAGAATGGTCCCTATAGATGTAGAACTCTGAGTTTCTTCTCCTACACTATGTCTGACTGCCTGCCACCATATTTCCTGCCATGCTGATAATGGACTAAACTTCTGACACTGTAAGTCAGTCCCAAGTAAATGTTTTCCTTTATAAGAGTTACCATGGTCGTGGTGTCTCTTCCCAGAGATAGAACATTGGCTAAGACATGTCCTGAGGCTCAAAATCAGGTTGTCGGGATTTTCAGCAATTATTCTTACCTGCCAAGCCATTTGCCAGGCCATCGTAGAATTTTTCATGTTTTAGTGTCGAAATTCTAGACACCATCATGGAATTTCTCATGTTTCAGAGTAGTTATATTACACTATAAGACACACCATCACTTACTGAACAAGTGAGTGGACATTTAGGATGTTTTCTGATATTCACTGTAATGAAGAAATCCTGTGGAGAATGACTCTATGTGGACACCTTTTTCATGCACATAAGCATAATTATATGAAAAGCCTAGAAGCCAAATTTGAAGGTGAAGGAGGCAGGCAGTTTTGAGCGTTACTTATACTTTTCTCTCTGTGGGGTTTGTACCAATCTACACATTTCCAAAGTTTGTATGATTTCAACTCTAAACAGTTGTGCAGGTCAGAATGGGTGAGATTTACCCTTGGGACAGAGTCCTCTCATCTAGAGAAAGAGTCAGGCTGCCAGGGTTTTGGGTTCTCTAGTCTTTTCTCTCTGAAGAAACTCTCCAGATGTTTGTCTAGAAGAAGGGTAGATATTTTCTTTAGACAAATGATGCCTGCCTGTCTATCTGATTCACACCCAGAGCACTGGTGATCCCTAGGACTCTGGGCAGACTCTGAAACAAGCTGGTGGAGGAGGCAGGCTGCAGGCATCAGTGAAATATTAATGAGCATATTAAACATTTACAGAGATTTCTGCAGTGCTGGGAATCGGGTTAAGCACTGTATGTGGATCAACCCATGGAAGCCTGAAGATAACTCTCGAGAACGGCGAACTCACAGGCCTCCTGGAAATAGGGAGGTGGAGGGGGTTTCCCACTATAACACTAGCAATGGGCACTGTTGGGGTCTGAGCCCTGATGTCTGATTTCACTCTCCCAACTGTGACACTCCAGCACGGTCCCTAAGAGAGCAGGGAAGGAGCTTCCTGACTCCTTCCTCCCTCAGTTTGGCTGCTTTCATTCTAGAGACCCCTTTCCCACCCCCAAGAGGGATGGCTCAGCTCCTCTCACTTCCCTGTCCTCCATGTGGATTTCAGCTCCAATTTTTGCACCTCTTACATCTTTTATCTTAGTTTCCCAGAGGAGGCAGGAAGTGAACTGATAAACAATAGTGACTTTATAAGTCTCCTCCATTCAACCACAGTTCGATAGAATTTCATGTCAGAGGAGATGAAAGCATAGAAAAAGTTTTGTGTCTATACCCAATCTCTTTCTCTGTCTTAGACAGGGTCTCAGTCTGTAGCCCTGGCTGGCGTATGTAGACCTGAGTAGCCTCAAGCTTGCAGGCCTACCTTTGGGTTCTGAGTGCTGGGATTAAAGGTGTGTGCCACCATGCCTGATGAAATTAGTTTTTTATAACTCTGTATGCCTGCCTCTACAGTATACAAGTTCATCTCCATGTTACAGAAAAGGAAACTGAAGCATAGAAATGTAGGCTGTGAGTCGCAACTAGTATTTTAGCCTATTTGTGTCCAGGTTGCCTTCATTTCTCTCATTTTCAGAAAAATTGTGAATTCAAGCCTAGCTTGGGCTACCTACACCACCCTGCGGTATAAAGCAAAACTTTGTTCTGGTTGTGGGATGGAAGGTGGAGTATGCAATGAACTTCTGGTGTCTTTCACTTATATTTGCTGTTTTTCACTTGGTCTCTATTTTAAAATTTGGATTATGGGCTGGGGCTGTGTACTTTGTTTGTTAGAGTCCTTGTCTAGCATGAATGGAGCTCTTGTTGGATCTCCAGCACCACAGGAAATAGGCACAGGGAATGAAACACATCTGGAATTCCAGCACTGGAGAGGTAGAGGCGGGAGATTCAGGAGTTCAAGACCATCCTTGATTGCAAAGCAACTTTGAGGCTACCCTGGGCTACAAGAAACTGTTTCAGAAAACAAAACAAATCTGAATCACTTGAGTGTAAGCTGGAGACATACGAATGCTTCCCTTTGGGCATGTCAGTGAGTGTCTTCTCCTCTCTCACATAATCAGAATATCACTCTTGAGATACACAATACGATATTGGCTCTAATACAGTAGTATTCATATTTAAATTTCCCCACTGAACCTAGAATGTTCTGGACTTTGTGGACACTGATAGTTCTCTGGGGAAGCATGTCCTCTCTATGCTGCTGGTCTCTTGCAGGGAATCCCAACCTCGATCTCCCCAGCCATTTCCTGATTGTGGTGGAGATGAAGTGCTTTGGGGGAGAACATCTCATGGGCAGGCCACATTCTCCCTTTCAGTGCTTGGGTAATTTTTGTGTCACTTGGTTCTGTTATGAGAGGCTGTTTGATCACCTGGTTAACTGGTGTCCATCATAGCTGCCTATCAGATGTCTGCTCCTCTGTTATTAATAAGGAACCTGAGGGAGACTGCAGGAGTGTCGGATCTATCTTGTGCCAGGTGGTAACAGCTGCACTGCTGATCCTCATGAGGAAATGACTGTAAATGCTAATTTCTGAATTCCATTTCTTCTCCTCCAGAGCAGGCAACTCTTCTGTAAAGAGCACACCCATCTTCTGCATGTCCTCATGAGCTCAAGGAGTCTGTGTAATTCAGGGTCTTAGCTCATGACAAACATTAATGCTCATAGTCTGGGATTGACCTTTTGGGTTGGCCCTGAGTGCCCTGCCAGGTCCCTTCCAGCGTTTGAACACTGTCTGGGTTTTCAGTACAACTTGATGTTCTCAGCTTATACTTTCTCTGTTCTGTGGATGGATAGGGCACATCTCTGAGGAGCCCAAATTCCTTTTACAGAGAATGGCATAAAAAAGCCAAGATCCTGTTGTTGTTAGAGTTACTGCTGCTTGCCTATCTACCTGCCTTCTCCTCCCTCCCTCCTTCCCTCCCTCCCTCCCTCCCTCCCTCCCTCCCTCTCTTCCTCGCTTATCTTTCTCTTTTCTTCTTCCTTCCCCCTTTCTCTCTTTTCCCCCTCTTTTCTCCCTCTCTTGCTTCCTTCCTTCCATCCCTATCTTGTTCTCTTCTTCTTCTTCCAGCCTTCCCTTCCTCCCTCTCTTCTTTCCCCTTCTCTTCTTTCTTACCTTATTTCCTTTTTTCCTTTCTTCCTCCCTTTCTCCTTTTCTTTCTTGCTCTCTTCCTTCATAATCACAAATTCTGAATACTCACTGATGCTGCCAGTCCAAATCCAACAGAGTATATGTCCTGCCTCCCCGTCTTGTGATGCCCCTGTCATGACTTTCTTATTCTTCATGAAGTTAACACATTTGCTGACTCTCTATATCTTACAACACAGACAAGAGCTTTCAGAATGAAAATCACACCCATACTACCAACACTAACCCCTCTGAGTCAGGCGCATACCTTGTTACATTGCTATTAAAACTAGATTGTATCTGCTTAAAGGTGGATGGTTAGAAAACTGTCCAGAATTGCTTGAATTTTATGAGATTTTTCTATATGGTTTGATATAGAGTTAGACTCAATCATTCCTGTTAAAAATTCAACTTTGGGTTTTCCTTAAAAAAAAAAAAACACCTTGTCATGAGTATGCAAAAACATTTAAATGTTTGGGAAAAAGTATGTATATGAAAGAAAAGCACACTCAGGGAAATAATGGTCCTGCTTCCAACTCTTCCACTCGACCCCACCCATGCCCCGCAGGTAACTATTTTCATTAGATTCTCATTTACTTTCCCTGATATTGTTGCTTTAAAATAGCACTGAGCCAGTAGAGAGGAAAAGGGGTAATTTAACTAAAGAACTAGGTGAATCTCTCTCGTGGCTAGATTTAAAAGGCAAAGCATGAAAATGGAAGGAAAATAGTCAATGAGAAACGGAGGCAGAATTGGAGCCAGATGCCAGGGAACTGGAGGGGCACCCAGAGTGGAGAGACTGAAAATTCAGGTGACCCCAGAGACTGCCCCCCGAGGCTTTTGTAGGATGTATGGGCTTCTGACAAAGGGGCAGTAGGGCCTTCTCCTCAGCAGGATGGAGGAACGATCACATGAGCCCAGCTGTGTTAGTCACAATTCTTCAGAGGAATAGAATAGCGTCTTAGTCAGGGTTCTGTTGATGTGAAGATACACCATGACCATGGCAACACTTATAAAAGAAAAACATTTAATTGGGGCTGACTTACATTCAGAGATTTTATCCTCATGGCTGGAAACGTGATAACATGCAGACAGACCTGGTGTTAGAGAAGGACCTGACAGGAAAGAGACTGTGGGCCACACTTAAGCATATGAGACCTCAAAGCCCTTCTCCACAGTGACATACTTCCTCCAAGAAGGTCACACCTCCTAATAGTGCCACTCCCTATGGTCCAAGCATTCAAATACATGGTCTATGGGGGCCATACCTATTCAAACCACCACAAATAGATACATATTACAAAGGGGATTTATTAGAGTGGCTTACATGATACAGGTTGGATATTTCAACAATATCCATCTTCATGCTGGAGAGTCCGAGAATCTGATAGCTATTCAGTCTATAAGGCAGTATATCCCAGCAGTCCCACTCTGGGGCTGAAGGTTAGAGGACTCCCAGAGAGTTGCTGGTCTGCAGTTCACATTAGAAGTTGAAGCAAAAACCAGGTAGATGCACTCACCAGCAAGGAGTGAAACTAGGCAGGCAAAGCTGCATTGCTTCTTCCTTGGACCTCTTTATATCTGGACTGTTATTGGATAGTTCTGCCCACTCTGGAAGAGTGTCTTCTCTCTGTTCATCCTCCCTGGAATTAACTCTCAGTTGATTATAGATTCCATCAAGCCGACAGCTGAGATTAACCATCACACTAGTCCCTAAAGGGAGAGAAAAACAAAGGGGATTTCTGAGTAGTGGTGGTGCACCCTTTAATCCCAGCACTTGGAAGGCAGAGGCAGGTAAATCTCCTTGAGTTCAAGGAGTTCCAGGACAGCCAGAGCTACACAGAAAAACCCTGTCTCAAAACACACACACAAGCCGGGCGTTGGTGGCGCTTGCCTTTAATCCCAGCACTTGGGAGGCAGAGGTAGGCGGATCTCTGTGAGTTCTAGGCCAGCCTGGTCTACAAAGTGAGTCTAGGACAGCCAGAGCTGTTATACAGAGAAACCCTGTGTCGAAAAACCAAAAAACAAAAACAAAACAAAAAACAAAAACAAAAACAAAAACAAACACACACACACACACACACACACACACACACACACACACACACACCCTTAACAAAAACTATTAAATAAAACATTACTTAGAGAAAATGATTTAATGTCCACCAAAGACACATCGAGGGCACCAAGGCTTGATTACTATCTTGTCTCTTTCTCCTCCAGTGAATAAAGAAGTTTTCCAATTGGAAAGAACAGAACAAATATCACAAAGACAAGAATGAAATTAAGGTATGGGGGGTTGGGGTGGGGAGGGGAGTCTGTAAAGCTAGCAGCTATGTGGGGCAATGAACTTGGGGCTTTGAATCTGGTGAATTATATCTGCAGCCTTGGAGGGACTTAATGTGATTTCAGAGCCACTGTCGTTAACTTTTGATGAGTTATGGGAGTGGAGTTGTGTACAAAGGCAAAAGATGAGAATGTGAGCTCTTGACATTCAAAATGAGGAGAGGTGGAAGGGACAGAGAACTCAGCTGGGGTGTTCTCACCTACAGAATTATGAGAAAATGTGGCACCTTCAGCTAAGTGGGTTTGAATCCTGGCTCTGCTCCTGGATGGGGTCAGGACCAAGGCAAAATCTTTTTTTTTTTTTTAAACATTTTTTATTTATTATGTATACAGTATTTGCTCTACATATATGCCCGGGCAGATCTTAATGTAGATAGCTGTTAGCCACCATGTGGTTGCTGGGAATTGAACTCAGGACCTTGGGAAGAACAGCCAGTGCTCTTAACCTCTGAGCCACCTCTCCAGCCCCCAAGGCAAAATCTTGACAGTGAAATCCTCATGTAATAGCCAGGTGGTGTAGAAAGGGTCAAACACAGGGGAAAGATGGACTCTTCGAGAAACAGGAGGGGAAGGGTCTTCTCATCACTCTTTCCATGGTTTATACTGTGGTCCTCTGGTAGCCATGCTTGTCAGAGAGGAAGCAGGTAGGCAAAGGTGTGTAAATTACTTTTTCTTTTGCTTTGACCTAACAAGAACCAACTACAGGGAGGAAGTGAGCATTGCTGCTTACAGTCTTCGGGAAGGCAGTCCTGAACAGTGGGAAAGGCACGGTGCAGGAACAGAAAGCAGGTGGTCACATTACATCCACAGTGAAGGAGAAGGGAGTGGACAGGAAGTGAGTCTTGGTTATAAAACCCTAAGACCCACCCCCAGTGACTCACTTCCTGTAGTCAGACAACAACTAGCTGTTTTGTTTCATAACCTTCTAAAACAGTGCAACCCGCTAAGGACCAAGTATAACAGAACACATGAGCCCATGTGGGGACATTTCACATTCAAACTACAACAGAACAGAAGGAAGGAAGTGTGACATCAAATCCCATGAAGGGTAGCTGGTGAGTTAACCAGGAGACAGTGTGAGTGTCTCTTCAGGATTGTCTCTATTGGGATACACTGACCTCTCCTACTGCCATTCAAACTGGGTAAGAGATAGCTTAGGGGACACAGATCCCCAGAGTAGGGCAGCCTGAGAACACTCATCTCCTGAGACCACTGCTGAGTCCCATGGGCGGTGCATATCAGAGAGATAGGCCAGCCTTGCTGCCTTAGTAATACATGACCTCCGTGGCCCAGATATCTGCCTGACAACAGAACTTTCCTTCTTGCCTAGACAACAGACCCCTGGAGACTAGATGTGGCCAGACAAGGCGCTACCTGGACCGTTTCTGCTCCCTGTGACAGCAGGGGGAAGCTGCAGAGGCACCTAGTAATTCTTACTCTGTACACTGGAAAGTATGTGTGACTTCTGCTCACATTTAAGAGGTGAAAGCAAGTTTCACAGCTGTGTCTGTTTCTCCAGTAGATGTAGGGGGCCACTGAGTATTGGGGAATGACAATACAGCCTTTCTTGGAAGGCTAATCCTCCATTCTGCCTAAGATATAGCCGTTGTGTGCTGGCTGGAAGTCTGACAAGCCGGATTGTCAGGAAAGACCTGAAGGGAGCTGCGTGTGTGCGTGTGCGTGTGCGTGTGCGTGCGTGCGTGCGTGCGTGCGTGCGTGTGTGCGCGCGCGGAGTTGTATTTTCCTCCCTAAAGATGATTTCATGCTTGTTGGATCCATCATGCTTTGAAACCCTTCTGCTGTCCAGCAACCACTGCTTCAGTTCCTAACTACCCGATAAACATTGTCCGTTCCCCGCCCCCCCAGTTGCCACCTCCTTGTCCCCAATCCTCACCCACCTTTTTGTTTCATTTCATTTCTTCTCTGGTCCTCAAGACAGTGACTCCCCTGTGGTCACTTAACATTTCTATGTTCTAGCCAAATATGGTCGCGCACACTTTTAGTGCCAGCACTCAGAGGCAGGTGGATCTCTGAGTTTGAGGCCAGCCTGGTATACAGAGTGAGTTCTAGGACAGCCAGGGCTACACAGAGAAACCCTGTCTCAAAAAACTCACAAACATGCCGGGCAGTGGTGGCGCACGCCTTTAATCCCAGCACTTGGGAGGCAGAGGCAGGCGGATCTTTGTGAGTTCGAGGCCAGCCTGGTCTACAAAGTGAGTCCAGGACAGCCAGGGCTACACAGAGAAACCCTGTCTCGAAAAACCAAAAAAAAAAAAAAAAACTCACAAACCAAAAGCAACAAACAAAACATCCCATCCCCCAAAACAACCCCAACCAACAACAACAATAAAAACCAAAGGAGAGCATTAACCACTGGGGGTGGGTGGGTTCTACTTTTGTATACCTGTGACAAAGGGCCCTGCATAAATGAAGATATTTTAGAGACACTTGTGCCTCCAATTTGATTAACAGACTATTGAAACAATAGACCCCAAGAATTGGGAGTTTCCCCAGGAATCTCATGCTGGGCAATGAAAAGAAAAGAGGTTTACAACTTGTCAGAGCACCTGACAGGAAGAGACTGAAGTCCAGTGTCTTAGGGTTACTTTCCATGTGATGAAACACCATGACCAAAGCAAGCTGGGGAGGAAAGGGTTTATTTGGCTTCCATTTCCACAGCACCGTTGTTCATCATTGAAGAAAGTCAGGACAGGAACCTGGAGGTAGGAGCTGATGCGGAGGCCATGGAGGGTGCTGCTTACTGACTTGCTCCTCATGGCTTGCTCAGTGGGCCGGATCCTCCTACATCAGTCACTAATTAAGAAAATGCCTCACAGGCTTGCTTACATCTGGAGGCATTTTCTTCACTGAGGCTCCCTTCTCCCTGATGGCTCCAGCTTATGTCAAATTGACGGAAAACTGGCCAGCACATCCGGATAATGACGGGTCAGTGGAGGGTGGGATCACACCTTAAATTAGCCAGCACATGCGGATAATGACGGGTCAGTGGAGGGTGGGATCACACCCTGACCAGGACTGCTCATATGTGCAGATTCCTAGCTGCCTATTTAAAACTTCAATCTCACTTCATGAACCCCAAAATGGACTTGGGGGAAATCACTGGATCTCGTGTCCCCTTCTTGGTAACACACCTAAGCAGTAAGCTCTGAGGAAGACTTTGTCTGGATAACTGTTTCCTTCCTCTTCTTTTTCATGTTTTTTGTGGGTGTCTGTCTGTTATGACAATACAGCGGCGGGGTGGTGCACCATGGCCCGCTCATGCCAAGGTGTATCCTCTCGCAACAGGTATGATACAGGGTTTATCAAGGTAAGGGAGAAGGGACTTTAGGGCAGGGAATGGAGGCAGAGCCATGGAGTGGAACAA
>CAJQZJ010001969.1:2995152-3014995 GCA_907164525.1 Lophiomys imhausi
AAGAGAAGAGAGAAGAGAGAAAAGAAGGGTGCAGGGCACAAAGGGAGACGCGTGGAAAGAAATCCGCGAAAGAAAGAGAAGGGAAGAGGTGGGCGCGGAGCTTTTATCCTGTCGGCAGGTGATGATGTAAGCAATTAAGGACCCTGAAGGACCCCTGAAGTCAGGCTAGTGGAAACACCTGTAGACTCTCTGTCTGTCTGTCTCTGTGTCTCTCTGTGTGTTGAGGTAGGATCTCATGTATTCCAGGGTAGCCCTGATCTCTCTATGTCCAGGATAAAACGATGGCCTTGAACTCTCTACTCTCTTGCCTCCAGTTACCCAGTGCTGGGATGGCAGGCTTGTGGGCGTGGAGGTCCAGGCTAGATGCGCGCTAGACAAGCATGCTGCAGGTAAGCTATCTTCTCTTTTAAAAAGAACATTCATACAACACATCACTAAGTCATCAGCCAGGAAAGGAACTGCCCCACATCCTTCTCTCTCTAGTCTTTCCTGTTACTGGTGCTGGCTAATTGTCACCTTTGATTCACATGCAGAGCTGAGCTCAGCGTGTCTGTTGGTGACTTCTGTGAGGTCAGCATTGTATGTTACAATTTTGGGACCCTCAGACCAACAGTGATCAGACCTTGCCTGAAGGGAGCTTTTGCTTACAGGCTTTTTCTGGGTCACAGCTACAGGTACTCCATTTCCATTCTGGAATGGAAAGCTGAAAAAGAGGCAGTTTATTTCGCTGTATTTTGCCTCTTTATAAACGGGGACAGTTTGTTTTTCCTTCTGATTCGTAGATTCAGAATTTCAGGACTCTAAAAGACTCCCCTGCTGTTTCATTCAAGCAAACAAAAACCTCAGAGCTTAGCTCCCTACAGCGCATCTTGGCGGTTCAGCCTGAAGGATATTTTTAATTGTAGTTTCCAATTAGACACCGTGTACTTCCTAGTGTATTTACCCGACTTTGATGTCTGAACAGGCCCATTCTCTACCTGGCTCTGTTTTGTTGTTTTTACTGGCCTTAGCAGGGTCTTTTGTGAGCTGGTAATTTGGTCCCTGGTCTCTTAGCAACCAGGAACTTTTCCAGCTTGCTGCTGAACAAGACCTCGGAGTTGCAAACTTTATCTGAGTATTCTCTGATGGACAGTGGCTTTCTAGGAGCCAGCGATTCCCCCCCCCCCCCCCCACACACACAGGGTTTCTCTGTGTAACAGAGTCTGGCTGTCCTGGACTCACTTTGTAGGTCAGGCTGGCCTTGAATTCACAGAGATCCACCTGTCTCTGCCTCCTGAGTGCTGGGATTAAAGGTGTGCAACATGCCTGGCTAGGAGGCAGTGATTTTAAATGAATATTGGGATAAGACATTTATCCAGGGTTTCAGGAAAGGAGTACTCACAAGGTCAAGCAGACACAAAATGTACATCTGGAGCCTGGTGTGGTCCAGTTTCTCCCCTGCTCCCAGCTGGCCCAGCTGTTCCCTGCACTATTAGTGCCAGGCACTTCTTGTCTTTTGATATGTACCCAATAGGAACTGAGCATGCCTTAGCTAGGAGAGGTCCCCTAACTCGCTTCTTTTCTACAGGGACAGCAGCTGGTAACATGGTCCATACACCCTTAGTACCTACCCACTGTGTGAGGTGTTTGTTTAGAGAGATACATGGATCATGACGGAGCCTCATAGAACTCACAGTTTAGGAGGGAAGACAGTTGAACGCTCTACTGTCTAGTGTATGGACAAGCACTTTACCAACATGACCTCATCCTCAGTGGAGGACGCACTTCTGACGCAGTCTCTTTACTCCTGAGTCCGACAGTGGGCCGGGATGGATGGGCTCTGTTGGGACAGTCTTACAGAGTGTCTGCATTTGGCTTGCCCAGCATAGAGGGCTCGGGGGCTCCTGGACTTCCTCTATGGAAGCTTGGGGCTCTCAGAGTCAGATAGAAGGTGCGTACTCATCTAAGCCCTCAGCTTGGTAAGTGCCTAGCGTTACTTCTAAGTATACTGGTGGCTTAGAGGGTAAAGGCACTTCCTGCCAAGCCCGACAAATCCCATCCCTAGAACCTACAGGGTGGTAGGAGCAAACAGACTGGTAAATTGTCACTGATGTCCGTACACACACTATGGTGAGTGTCATGTCACACACCTTCAAATAAAAAAATACACATAAATCAAATAGTACTATGTGGGGAGAAGGGATCATGAGCAAGGGGGGACATACACCCACATCTTCACAGAAGGATATTTTGGGGCAGGAGTTATGGATTCAGCGTGGCACTATCCTGTTCTTCCTCACAGTGTGAACTTGTGTTAGCTACTTGTCCTCTCGGAACTTGAAATTCTTCATCTGCACCTGAGGGGCTCCCAGGTTAATAGGGAGTCCCATCTAGTGAAGATCAGAAGCAAAGCAGGCACCTCAGAATCACTTATTAATGACGTGTGAGTGGAATGTTAACCATAGGCGCAATTGCCATGGAATCAGACAAACTGTTGGTTAAATACAAGCCTTAGAATTTTCATGCCGAGGAGGCTGGAGGGTGGTGGTCTGGTCCTGTGGTTTTATAGACAAGAACATGAGGTTTGGAGGGGTTAGAGGTCTTAGGCATGGTCCAGGAGTAAGTCAGTGATGGCCAGGGATGCAGAGGCCCCAGGCCACCAAACCAATCTTCCCACTTGCTTTCCACTCATGTATTTTACAATTACACATAGAAAGTTACTCAAACATCCACCTTCAGGAGGATTTTTCCTTCCATAGCCCGAAAGATCATCTGTAAGAAGCCATCTGGAAATTTCTCATCAAGTGAAACCTGAGAAGTTTTTTTTATCTGTGCTTAGAGGCTCCTGGGCTAGATCTAGGCCTGTAGCTGGCTTTTCTGGGGTCCTTGGCCCAGGGTAGGAGCAGAATGAGAATGGAGTTGAGAAGCAGGTTGGGGAGAGGTGAGCTTGCTTTCTGGTTTGGGTTCTGATGTGTCTCATATCAGTCATATTCAGAAATGGTTCCTGTGTATAGATAATAGTGATTGAACTAAATAATAGATGATAAGAGAGGCCACGGGAGGTGGAGGAGCAAAGGGAAGGAGTCTAATTTCACACTAAATTGGAAAGGACACCAAGCCCCTGAGAGAGGGAGCTGGGAAGGCAGATGGTACTAGGAACAAAAAGAGTTGGCAAGATGAGTCATTGCATGGCTCATTAAGGCCCGGGGAACAAGGAAAGAGGTAAGGGAAGAGGAGGGAAAGGATGGAGAGAAGTCAGGGAGAGAAGGGGGGATAGAAGGAGAGGGGAGAAAGATGAGGAGAGAGAGGGAAAATAACAAGGGGAGAGAGAGAGAGAGGAAGAGAGGAAGAGAAAAAAGGGGAGAGAGGGAGAGATCCAGTCCTCACACTTACTGTCCCACAGTCTCAACTTACCCACCCATATTAACGGCTTTTCTCTCGCTGCTGTGAGGAGATCTCACTGTGGCAGAGGAGTTGTGGAGGCAAGAGCGTGGGGCCAGTGGCCACATCCCATCCGTTGCCAGGACACTGAGAGGAAGGCCGGTGCCCAGCTCACGTTCTCCTTTTCATTCAGCTTAGGATCCCAGCCCGTGTTACCTATAGTCAGGGTGTATGCACCCAGCTCAAGCAACCCAACGTCGGAACTCCCTCACAGACATGCCTGGAGGCCTGTCTTCTAGAAGGTTCTCTCAGCTGTGTTGACAGTGAGTCAACTCAGTCCGCCGTCATCCCACCGTCTACTCTTTCCTAAAGCCATTCCTTCTGTTCTTGTCATGGTGCAGGCTAGACCCGGCTCCATTCTTTCCCCACTCCTGCCTTGTTTTAGCTTGTCACTTCAGTCCATCTGGTTTCCAACACAGCCATTCTCCTCTCCGCTGCTCATTTTTCTTCTCTCATGTCACTTAGCAACTCTCTTATCTCTGTGATTCACAGTACGATGGTCTTTACAAGATTAAAACCATGAAGATGTGAAAAAAAAAACCCTTTACAAGATTAAACCCTTTGGGCTCTATCTGGACACTTCCAGAGCATGGATTTCTAGGCTTTTCACTCTCCAGCGTACACCAGAAGTGATGTTTGTACAGCCCACAGGGCCAGCGCAACGCAGGCCCTAACTGGCCGCTCTCAGGCTGAGGTTTCCAGGCATTTCTGAAGTTCATTCTCAGCTCAGTTTTTCAGAGGTCTGTAGGACTCAACACACCTCCAGTCCAAACAGATATTCGCAGTACAGTTGTATGTTGCCTGTTTGCCCTTTGGCTGTCAGCACAAAGGACATCAATCCCTGAGACATGAAGGGACAGGTCCTCTGCTAGACCAGTGTGGAGCTGCACAGCAGGCCGGTGTCACCAGCCTTAGTCAGGAAAGTTCAGCCACATAACACAAGGGCTTTCAAAACCATCACTCTAGTTAGTAGTGCCTGGGTCTGAATGGGAGATAGAAAATCCCGTGGTCTCTGTGTTTGTGGGTTTTCATTCTATCTAGCAGGAAGGACCTGACAAGCCTGGTCATTGTAACAGAACTCTGGAAGCCTGTGAACCATGGAGAAGGCCGCGGCCCTGGGGGACAGAAAGGGGGCCAAGGGCCAGTCTAGCTGGGAGAGAGCTCTGCTGAGGGAAACCAAAGTCACCCCTTCTGTATGGGCCTGGAGTGGAGTACAAGTCCCCAGGAGAGGTGGGTGAAGAAGCATCATTGCAGGTCTAGTCAAGATCAGGGGCAGAGGTTAGGCTGCAATTCAGATGAAGCACCCCCTGTAGGCTGAGGGGCTCTTTTGGAAGACTGTGGGACTTTTAGAAGACAGCACTTTGCAGGGGACAGTGGGTCAATGGGGTGGGATGGGCTTGAGGTTTTACAGCCAGCTTTATTTCCTGTCTGTTCTCTGCTTCCTGAATGCACATCCAATGTGACTGTCTTAAGCCCCTGGTGCCATGACTTCCTGGCCTGTGGTTGAATGTGGCTGAAACTGTGGACACATGATTAGCAGGGAGTGATTGGAGGAGGTGAGATCCCTAGGTATTGTCTTTCTGGTAACTTTACCCTGACTTACCCCACAATTTGGTGTTGTGTTCAGCTGTGTACCCTTCCTGACCTGGAGTTTTTATCCTTTCCTTTTTCTTCTTTTTTCTTCCTTCCTTCCTCTCTCCTCCCCCTCTCTCTTTCATCTTATGTAGCTAAGGCTAGCCTCAAGCTTGCTGTGTAGCTGAGGATGGCTTTGCTCCTACCGTCTCACCTCTCAAGTGATAGAATTACAAGTATGAGCCATGACGTCAGGCCTTCATTCACTTTCAGTAACACATTTTCTAAGCATCCCTCGGGTCATCTTCCTAAGACCAAGCCTGGTCTCTTGATTGTGTTCCTTAAATCTTTTTCACAAGCTCCCAGTGCAATGGTGATGCTCTTGACCTGCCCTCAAATTAGAGTCGTTGTGTAGGACAGGACATTCTTCCTCCCTCTCCAGTTTGGTGATGGAATTTTTGCTCTAGGTTGAGGGATGGATATTTCTAGAAAGTTCTTCTGGTGATTGCAGAGTGCCACCAGAGTTGAACCTTTTGTCCCCCAGGGTCAAGTGTGAACTCCTGTGTGTGCCTGTCCCTGCAACATTCTCCCTCACCTCCTTGGTTTTATCTCCCTTACTCCCTCCTTAAGCTCCAGCCACATCATACTCGAGCTGTTCCTCAATGTACAGCCCCTTGTCAGGTTCCTGGGCCTTCACATCAGATGCTGGGAAGTCCTCTTCTGTACTCTGGCCTCCTGGGTGCCTTTATTCTGGGCTCTTTTGGTGTTGTATCTCCTCCACCTGTAGGATGTCCATGGCCCATCACATAGCTTCTCCATTTCCTCTGGGTGCCTTACCTGGTGCACTCCTGTATTATAGCATCCACTGCTGAGTGAAACAGATGTGCTGCTGCTGCTTTCTGATAGATTTTGCAGCCTTGTAGCTTTTCAGCATCACTCACCCATTTATGCTCAGCCTTCTCTTCATCTGCATAAAGAGGCTAAGAACACCTTTATTTATTTATTTATAGTGTGTGTGTGTGTCTGTGTGTGTGTGCAGGTGTCTTAATCAGCATTCTATTGTTTTGAAGAGACACCATGACCATAGCAACTTTTTAAAAAAATGTATTTATTTATTACATCAGGTTACATCTCCATCACAGTGTCCTCTTTCCACCCCTCCCAGTTCTGCCCCACTACCCTCTACCCCCTATCCCTTCCATCCCACTCCTCTGGAGTGTAGTGTCCCTACATAACAGTCCCCCGCCCCAGTTCAGCAGTCATATGAGGACCAAGAGCCTCCTCATACACTGGGGGCCTACAAGGCAGCACCACTAGGGAAACGTGTCTCATTGACAGGAAACAAAGTCTATGTTCCTGTTCCCTTTGGTACATTGGTTGTAGTATAGTTATCCTGAACTATATGGCTAAAATCCAAATATAATTGAATAGATGCCATGTGCATCCTTCTGAGTCTGGGTTAGCTCACTCAGGGTGAGCTTCTCTAGTTTCATCCATTTGGCTGCAAATTGCATGATTTCATTGTTTCTGATGGCTGAGTAGTATTCCATTGTGTAGATGTATCACAGTTTTTTTTTATCCATTCCTTGGTTGAGGGACATCTGGGTTGTTTCCAGTATCTAGCTATTACAAATAAGGCTGCTATGAACATAGATGAGGAAACTTCCTTGTGATTCAGTGAGGAATCATTTGCATGTATACCCAGAAGTGATATGGCTGGGTCCCAAGGCAGAGCTATTCCAAGTTTTCTAAGATATCACCACACTGATTTCCATAGTGGTTGCACAAGTCTGCACTCCCACCAGCAATGGAAGAGTCTTCCCCTTTCTCCACATCCTCATCAGCATGTGTTGTCATTTGAGCTTTTGATCTTAGTCATTCTGACACATGTGAGATGGAATCTCAGAGTTGCCTTGAGTTGCATTTCTCTGATGATTAAGGATGCTGAGCATTTCTTCAAGTGTCTCTCAGTCATTATGAATTCCTCCTTTGTGAATTCTCTGTTTAGCTCTGTCCTCCATTTTTTGATTGGATTATTTGGTTTCTTGGCATTTAATTTCTTGAGTTCTTTGTAAATTTTGGATATTAGCCCTCTGTCAGATGTGGGGTTGGTGAAGATTTTTTCCCAATCTGTAGGCTGCCATTTTGTTCGAATGACAGTGTCTTTTGCCTTACAGAAGCTTTTCAGTTTCATGAGGTCCCATTTATTGGTTGTTGGTCTTAGGTTGTGAGCTGTTGGTGTTCTGTTCAGGAATTTGTTACCTGTGCCAATGAGTTTGAGGGTTTTTCCCACTTTCTCTTCTAATAGATTTAGTGTGTCCAGCCTTATGTTAAGTTCTTTGATCCACTTGGACGTAAGTTTTGTACAAGGTTATAAGTATGGGTCTAATTTCATTCCTTTACACGTGGACATCCAGTTGGACCAGCACCATTTGTTGAAGATGCTGTTCTTCTTTCCATTGTATGGTTTTGGCTTCTTTGTCAAAAATTAAGTGACCATGGGGGGAGGTTCATTTCTGGGTCTTCAATTCGATTCCATTGATCCACTGGTCTGTTTCTATACCAGTACCATGCTGTTTTTATTACTATTGCTCTGTAGTACAGCTTGAAATCTGGGATGGTGATACTTCTAGATGTTTTTTTTTTTTATTGTACAGGATTGATTTAGCTATTCTGGGTTTTTTGTTATTCCATATGAAATTGAGAATTGCTTTCTCCAGGTCTATAAAGAATTGTGCTGGTATTTTGATAGGAATTGCATTGAATCTGTATATTGCTTTTGGTAGGATGGCCATTTTTATTATGTTGATCCTACCTATCCATGAGCATGGGAGTTCTTTCCATCTTCTAAAGGCCTCTTCAATTTCTTTCTTTGAGGACTTGAAGTTCTTGTCGTACAGATCTTGCACTTGCTTGGTTAGAGTTACCCCCAGGTACTTTATATTGTTTGTGGCTATTGTGAAGGGTGCTGTTTCCCTGATTTCTTTCTCAGCCCTTTTATTTGTTGTATAAAGAAGGGCTTCTGATTTTTTAAAAATTAATTTTGTATCCAGCCACCTTGCTGAACGTGTTTATCAGCTGTAAGAGTTCTCTGGTGGAATTTTTGGGGTCGCTTATGTATACTATCATATCATTGACTATAGCCACTTTTATAAGAGAAAGCACTTAATTGGGGCTTGCTTACAGATTCAGAGGTTTAGTCCATTGTCATCACAGTGGTAAGTTGGCATGCAGGTAGACATGGTGCTGGAGAAATAACAGAGTTCTTTATGTGGATCCATACATAGCAGGAAGAGACTTAGGCATTTGAATTCCCAAATCCTACCCCCAGTGACACACTTCCTTCAACAAGGCCACACCTACTCCCACAAGGCCATGCCTCTTAATCCTTCTCAAGTAGTGCCACTTCCTGGTGACCAAGCATTCAAATATATGAGCCTGTGGGGCGATTCTCATCCAAGCCACCATCAAGGTGTGTGTGTGTGTGAAAGCTAGAGGTTTATCTCAGGTGCTATTCCTGTGTGCTGTCCACCTCATTTTTTAAAGACAAGATCTCTCACTTTGCCTGGAACTCAGTGACTCACTGAGGGCTGGGCTGGCCAGCCAGTGAGTCTCCTCTGTCCCCACCTCCCCAGAATAGGAATTCTGGGGTTGATACTCAAGGGTCATGATGGCTGTGTGGCAAGCACTTTACCAACCTAGCCATATCCCCAGGCCCCTGCATGAATTCATTAGAAAGCGTCATGGAAATGGCTCAGGTAGAGAACATGTTACAGAGAGGTGATGAAGTCTAGGACCAGGTACACCAAGCTCTGGTGTTGGATCCTGGGAGTCCCCCGAGGTCCTCACGCCCAGAGACCACCAGAGACTGAGGTTTGCTGCAAAATACAAGAGGATTTTTATTAAGCCCACGTGCTGGGGTTCGACTCCTTCCGGAAGGAGTGAACACCAACTAACAGTTACAGGCAGCTTTTAAACACAATAACTGCAAACAGGTGGGGGTACAGGGGGAGCATTTCAGTTAATCTTCAGCAACCATTGCCTTTGGCCACGGGTTGGGACCATTGTCTGTGGTAAACAGCTGCAACCTTGTAATTAAGTAGTTCCGGGAACTGAGTTCTGTGGAATGTCCCCAAGGTCATAAGGTCAGGCCCTCATGAACAGAGAGGAAGGCCTTCCTTGGGAGGGGCAGTGGAATTTTTCCACAGCCTCACACTGGTATATCAATAAATGGTAGTTTCTGGTATTATGTGGTCTTCTGTCTCTGCACTAGGGCTGTTCAACAGAAATGTTACAAGTGTCAGGGTTGTGAGCCAGATTTGTAATTTAAGTGTATTTACTCTGTTTATTATATTAGTGTGTGTGTGTGTGTGTGTGTGTGTGTGTGTGTGTGTGTGTGCAGGTCAGAGGACAACATTCAGGAGGCAGCTCTCACCTCCCACCATGGGATTTGGAGACTGAATTCTGGCCATCAGGGTTGGCAGCAAGTGTTTTTACTCGCTGAGCTGGCTCGTTAGCTTCACACATAAAACCTTAAATCCTACAGCAGTCACGTTAAAAAAAATAAAAAGTAGACTGAATTTAGTCTGTCTTACTAAATTCAGCTGGTATGCCCCCAAATGTATCATATTAACATGAATATTTTTAATGAGACGCTTTTAGTTTTTAAAAACCCCGTCTTTGAAATCCTCTGTGATTTTGCAGGGATGGGTTCCCCATCTCACTTTAGGCTCTTGACCGTTCTGCGGGCAGCTATACCAGTAGTTAGTGTTGGACAAAGCATTGTTAGGCTGTAGAAGGACTGTGGGTATCTTGACAACAGGCACCATGTTTGACGTTCATAGGCCTCCCTCAGCGCACAGCTGAGTAGTAGGGATTAATAAATATTTATGAGTTGTTTTTGCATTAACTCAGGGTCACATCATCGCCTGGTCGCCAAGGCAGATGCTTTGTATACAGTCACCGACTATAATAACAAGAAATGGAGACCAGGCAGTGAACTGTCAGAGACAGGATGGAATGGGGGCGGGGGAGCACTGGAGCCTCTCCAGCAAAGAACTGAAAAGGCCCAGAGCCTGGTCTCAGCACAGCTGGCTATCGCTGTTTGATCTCTGTATAAGTTCTCACAGCTGTGACCCACATCCATGACAAAGCACAGTGAAAGGAAAGGGGTTTATTTTGGCTCAGAGTTTTAGGGGGTACAGTTAGTTCATCTTGGTGGGAAGGGTGTGGTGGCAGACACCTGAGGCAGCTGGTCACATTGCTTTTGTAGTCAAGAAGCAGAGAGATGAAAGTTGCCACCTGGCTCCCTTTCTTATTTTCTTCAGTCTGGAGCCCCAGCCATGCTGATGGTCTGCCCCACTCATGGTGGGTCTTACCTCTTCAGTTAAACCCTTCTGAAAACACCCTCATAGACACACCCTCTATTCAAAATCCACTTAATCTGAAAATTAGCATTAAGCATGATAGTCTGCCTTCAAATGAATCTCAAGCTAAATTAGAGACTGCCTGTGTTACCTACTGACAAGGTGGGGGTAATATCTCAGAACTTCTGTGGGAGAAAGTGACTAGCTGGAACTTGGGGAGTGGTCATACTAACAGGTTTGTGTTTGAGTTCTGAAGAGGCCAGACCAGGGTGTTGGATCCCTTGGAGCTCGAGTGGCTTCGAGACAACTAATACGGGTGCCAGGGAGCCAAACTCTGGTCCGTTGGAAAACCTTCCAGTACTTTCAACTGCTGAACCATCTGCAGTTACACATCCCCTGTCCTTTATGAGCTAGCATGTGTCACCGAACTAGGAGTTTTGACTGCTCAGTTGGACTGCCTGGCCAGCTAGCCCTGATGTCCATCTATCTCCACCTATCTTCATTGCTGGGGTTACAACACTCGTCACCGTGCCTGGCTTTTATGTGGGTGCTGGGAATCCAGCCTCAGGTCTTCAGGTTCTTTCAGCAAGTACTTTTATCCACCAAGCCATCTCCCCAGGCCATAATCTGTTTCAAAATTCTGGCTCATTGCCTTGATGGGAGTCAGTGTTGGCTCATTCATCCCAGGAGTGGTGTCCTTTCTATTGTATGCAATGGCCACTGAGTCCATGAAGAACCAACTTGAAATCCCCAAAGAGTGATGGGCCTGAGCCTACAGTGCCAGGCTATGTATAAGCAGGCCTGTGCAAAGCATTTTCTTTTTGGAACGTGATTGTTCTCAGAGAGAAAAACTGATCCAAAGCCCTCATGCATAATGGAGGTGAGTGTCTGTAAAGGCGAACTCTGATCAGTTGTGAAATCCAGTCAATGGCGATGTGCCTCATCTGGGAAACAAATGTATTAACCAAAGGAGGGTGATCTGGATACCAGCTAGAGAAAAGGGACCCCCAAGGAGAAGCAATTTGTTAGTGTTTTTCCAAGGGAGCCTGTCTGGCTGACAGGAACACTCGCTTAGCATGACAGGTGGACCCAGGAGAACTAGGAGTGCTAGCCATTTGTAGCTTATCAACAGGAACCATTAAGATCATCCTACAAGGCTCTGGCACCCAGACCAGACAGTTAGTGAGCGAGCACAACCAACCCTTGCCTCAGCACTCACCTTGCGTGCGTCAGTGGATGTGAGGCTCTGTGTTTCTTACAAGCTCAGTTGTCTCTGAACTAATGATTTTTCTGCCAGGTTCATGTATTGCTTGAGAACTTGTTTAGTTAGTGCTGGTCTCTGATGTGTGGGGAATTGACTCAGCAGAACAGGAGCAGAACAGGCTCCTGTCACAGAGAGGAACCTGATCCTGCTGCCTCCTTTCCGCCCTCCTGCCCCCCTTCCTTCCTTCCTCTCTTGTCTTTTGCTTTCTTATATCTTCATTTTCTAGTCCTCCATTAACTTTCAACCTGATACATGTACACACACACATACATGCACATTTATTGTCTCTTATAGGGTTCCTTCTTGTAGGCCTCCCTCCCTTCCTCTTCCTCCTGACCCCCCCCCCCCCCCCACACACACAGGTCTCCAGACTATCAGGAATCCATGAATCCCAGGCTGGCAGGCTGTTTGTAGCTGTGTATAGCTTCATCTCCCAAGTGCTGGCTGGCATTACAGGAGTGTGCCTCGTATCTAGTTTATGCAGTACTGGGATGCTAGGGAAGTGTTCTAACAACTGAGCCACACCCTGAGGTTCATGGCAAAGCTTTTGGTTTAAACTAGTTGATTCTGTGGCTGCTTGGTGTTTGTGTCCCAGCTCTGTTGCCGAGCAGCTCTGAGATCTTGGACAAGCTACTTTAAGCTCTTAGTGACTCATTGTAAAAACAAGAGTAATAGCACCAGCCCCATGGGCTAATGTCAGGATTAAGTACTGTGGCCTTAGGGCTGCTGTGTGCCTTCCTTGTTACCTGAGCATCCAAGGTTCAGTGCCCATCTATAAGTAAACAATAATTAATAATCAATATATATCTATATATTTATTAGGGTGGCAGAGTTATCCTTGAACCTGCCACTCATAAATAATCATACACAGACACCTGCTGGATTTTAATAAGCCTTAGCCTTGGGTCTATGCAATCTTAACTTCTTATTCTAGCTTTCTATTCTACTGCCCCAGATAAAACCCCATAATATTTACATACATCCCATGGGCTGTTTCTCTCCACACCATGCCAATGTTCCAGGCCTCGTGGAGTTCTGATTTTCCATCTAACCCATGGTGTGTGTCCTTCCTCTCCTCCTGCTTCCTTCTCCTCATGGCTTCCATCTAATCTCCCCTCCCCCCTAAAAGCCTATGAAACTTACTCCACCTACCTCTCTCTCTGTCTCAGCCCCAGGCTTAGGTAACCTTTAACTAACCAATCAGAGAACTGGATAGCAAGCAAGGTTGCACAGCGTGTGTATGTGAATGTGTGTGTGTGTGTGTGTGTGTGTGTGTGTGTGTGTGTGTGTGTGTGGGCTCCTTTCATAGGAAGGTAGCAAACAGACTTCAGGGAGAAAATTAATTAACATTTAGAACATACAATAGATCACCTCATCAATTCCCTCTTTTTGTCTAATAGAAAGGCTATTTTAAAAACTATATATAGTATGAACAATTATGAAAAAAATCAGGAAAACCATATATAAAAGTTGCATATATAATGTTTATCCTACTTGTATCTAGCAATCTTGAAAGTATCATCTATTCTATCTAGGTGTGCCTAAAGTTTTGAACCTAAATATTTCCTATTATATCTTATATTTATAAACTTTAAGATTTTATTTATATCTCAAAATATCTTCTCAAATCCTAAACAACTTAAGTTTAATTGAAAAACTATATCTATTAAGTCTTCTAGTTCAGCAGAGCCTTAAGAATATATAAACTTATCTTAGTAAATAGGAAGTGCAGGCAAACAGCTTCCAAAAAATTTTGACAGTTTGCTCCCTGGACAGTCCCAAATATTTCTCGATAACATTGGAACATCTCTTTTAGCCTTCTGGCCAAGCATATCTCACAGACTTAATTATGACACAAGAGATAAGGAGGACTTGCCCACCCTGTCCTGGCAGAGTTAGGCCTTTGACTTCCCTGCGGTTAAGTTTTGTCCATTTTGGCCTGCATACTGTCTGCTGAGAGGGACGGGGCGTTTTTGCCCAGTGGCTGCTTACCGCAGTTGAAGCAACTCCAAATGGAGGTTTTCTGATGCTCAGTCTTCTTTCAGATGAATAGGAATTGTCAGGAGCTGACTGTCTTAAGTTTAAAAATTCCTAAAATAATAAAAACATCCTTAAATTCTATATTCTGTAGGCCTTTGAGGGTTTTGAAGACATCTATCTATCTATCTATCTATCTATCTATCATTTATTTATTTATCTGTCTATCTTTTTGTCTATCTCACGAGGCATATTTTGGTGATAAATTAGACTAATATCTGATATGACAATGGGTTTGATTGACTATTAACTTGTGCTACTTAATTATTCTAGAGAGTTTCTAATAGCAGCTGTTAAAAGGACTGGAAGTAAACATTGCATTTTAAATGAGTTGCAAAGGACCAATACACATATAAGAGTTCAAACATGCATATACATGTATTAAAATAACCTTATACCTGTATCAATATATAAAATTCTATACCAATGTATCAAAAATTAACCTTATTTTGAGAATAATTATAGTTGTAAGTTGAAAATCAGATTCAATTATCTATCCTTATTCTATTGTTTCTACATTATATTATATTTATATTTCCCCCTTTTTCTTTTTAACTTGAGTTTAAGTTCCTAAAACTTTTTTTGAATAAGACCAATAATAACTTATAACCATCCCTTTATAATAACAAACATCCATTAATCATAGAACAACCAAAACCCATCCACCCCCTCTTGGGAATGAGATGTAGTTCCTCTGAAAGTTTGCTTCCTGTTGATTTGGGATGAAGAAAACATGAACAGGGCCCAAATAAAAAGGAAAAAAATGGTTAAACAATTTATTAGTAACATTTGTTATTCAGTCTCTTAAATGTTGAAAATGGAGGTTTGAATGAAGCCCTGTCTAGAACAGCAAGGCTGTCTTGGAAGTGTGTTTTGATGGAATAACAGTTGGGGCAGCCTTTGAGGCTGGATCTCATGGGATGTTGGGATGTGAGGTGTGTAAGGTGTCTCTGTCCCATTGGTGTCTTGTCCTTCTGTTCTGAAAATATATAATTTCTCACAAGTAACATATAGTTTTGTAATCACAGAAATGCATGGGAGATGCAGGATGTACAGATCAAACAAGGAAGATTTTCTGCTCTTTGAGCAGAAGAAAGACATTTGTCTTTCTTAAGCCAGTTTGAATTATAATTAAATTGTAATATCAGTTTTTATCTATGTCATTTAAGGGAATGGAAGGATAAGTTCTGAGGATTTTGTGGTCAGTGATGTATTGGGCACATATAGCTGAAGTACTACATATGTCCCAGCCAGTTTTATGATTATTTTATATAGAGGAAATTAGTATGTACATTACCCCGTTGGTTTTTTTGAAATTTTCTTTTGTCTGTCTGGATGCAAGATTTCCGGAGGTCTCTGGATCAAATGTGATCCTCAGGGTTCTGGATGGAATCGAAACCCTTTCTTATTTCCTGTTGATGTAAGGACACAACTTCCCTCCCAAAATAACATAGCCTTTGTCCAGTAGTTTGAAGTCATTTTAGTTACAAGTTCATTAAAATTAGCAGTCCAATTTTTATTTGGGTTTGCTATATTTTGATTTCCCATAAGGGGGATAAAAAACCATTATTACTGTTACAATTTTCATTATCATTACATATATATTCATTTTTAAGTTGTAAAATGAGCATAAGATTGCATGGAGTCTCAAGTATCCTCTCCTGCAGTGATAAATAATTGATCAAGACAGGGTTACTCTGTGTAGTTTGGTCTGCTTGGATTGTTTTATAAATAAGACTAGCCTTGAACTCACAAGGAACCTCTGAGCTGTCTTTCCAGCCCCTAACCTAATGTCTTTTAGTAGGTCCATAATGTTTTGCCTTTGTCAGCACAAACAACTTTAGGACGTCCTTACTATTTTCAAGAAAATCTCAGACCGCTTATTTATTAAACCTCAGCCTACCCACCTAGTCCTACCCAGGGATCCACTAACCTTTCAGCCTGTAAGGACTTGATGCTCTTGATACATACTTTATATAACTGGAAATACATGGTGTATTGTTGTTGTATGTGTATGTGTGAGTATGTGTGTATGTATATGTGTGAGCATGTGTGTGTGTGAGCACGTGTGTATATGGGCATGTGTGTGTGTGTGTGTGTATGAGCATGTGTGTATGTGTGTAGTGTGTGGTGTGTTTTAAAGTAGAACTGGTGTTTGTTAAGAGAAGTAGCATTGAAGGAAAGAGAGATATGCTTAGAGAAGACTAGTACACACTGTGCACACCCATGCAACTTCCTGAGACTTGCACTCATGTGTCTCAGCAATAGCACATGTATGATTTCAATGGCTTCTGTATTGACATCTTTTAAGATTGCTAAGGAGATTTCCCAAACCTAGGACCATTTCTTAGATGCACTGTATGGGAGTCAGACTGATAGATTAAATCACAGGCCACGGGGTTGAGGGAATCCTTATGACAACCCATGCTTTGACTGTAAACAACATTTATGCTCTTGAGAGAGGCTCAGAAATTGCATGTTCATTCTGAGAAAGGAAGAAGTCACGCTTGAAGGTCATAAGCACTGAGGCCTTAAGCTGATCCATACCTATCAGCATTTCTCCTCAAAAGATCTCAATAAAAAGAGTCTTGTTTCCACACAGGCAGCTCATAAAGCAGATTTGATGATCGTGATGGAATTTCTGGCTCTCGGCCAAGGCTGAGCTGCTAACCAGACTCCAGGGTGGGGTTCCTTTCCTTTCCCAGTCCTCATAGTTTCTCCCTTCACTTTGTCTCCTACCTCAACTCCCACCACAGCTTCATTGTTAAGGGTTGGTGGTGGTTGACCATTAGTCTTCTGAAAAGACCTTGCCTCCCCAGGGATTGAGAGTGTTGGCCTGTCTAACCTAAGGGGGGCGTGAGAAGATCAAGCTTGGAGACTGGAGGATGATTATTTGGGTGGACCCCAAAGAAGATGGCATCGGCAGTGGGAGTAGGGGTTGGAGACATAGCTCTGGGCTGCTACCCTTAGCAGCCTAAGGAGTTCTTAGAGACCTCTGCTCAGATGCAGCCAGGAGCCTTGACTTCAGATTTCTCCTCCTCTGAGCTGGGGAAATGGCTCAGTGCCCAAGCATGAGGACTTGAGCTTGGTCCCTGAGACCCCTGTAAAGAGCCAGATGATATAGCACCTGTCTGTAATCCCAGAACTCTTACAGTGGGAAAGAAAAGGCAGAGCGAGAACTGGCTAGAAGCTCATAGGCCAGAGGAAAGTACAGAGGCAGAGACAAGAGAGACCCTGCCTCTAATGAAAAGACCCCAAAAGTTGTCATCTGACCCTCACATGTACACCATCTCCATCTTTCTCACAAAATAATAGTTAAGCAAATAAATAGTTTTCCCCTTTTCTGTTCTTGGCCCGTATCCCACTCTATTGTCATCGCTGCCTCAAACTCGACAAGCACCTGCCTGCTTCCTTCCAAGTCTCCTATCAGTGGTGACTTGATTCTGCTTTGTGCATAACTCAGCAGCAACATCAGCCTATCACACTCTCGTATCGGAGAAACACTGAACAACCCTGGAGTGTAAGTGTGCACCAGTAAATCTGAAATATGAGCACATTTTAATAGTTTTGAGGTCCAAGGATGCCCCCGCCCCAGACATAAGTGTGTCTAATGACCGGGACTTGCATACATTTCAAAATGATTCTCTTTGAAATTCCACTTGTAACCAGCGGTCCTGTGTTTTATCTAGCAAGCCCCATCATCTGAGTGTGACCTGGAATCACATGGGGAGTGAAGAACTGCTGTGCTAGGCAGGTGCGTTAGTTTTTTCATGTTGCTATGACAATATCAGTGACAACAGCAACACAAGGTTCAGATCTGGGGAGCAGGTTCAGTCAGTGAGGTGCCAGCTGTGTGAGGATGAGTTTGCCCAAACAGAACCCGCAGAAACAGCTGAGCAATGGAGTGCTCACATGGAACTGGTAAGCTGGCTGGCCTCTCTCTCTCTGTCTCTCCCTCTCTCTCTGTCTTTCTCTCTCTCTTGTGTGTGTGTGTGTGTGTGTGTGTGTGTGTGTGTGTGTGTGTGTGTGACAGGATCCCTGGAGCTCATTGGCCTATCAGTCTAGTCAAATCGATGAGCCCCTGAGATTCAGTGAGAGGCCCTGTCCCAAAAGACGAAGGTGGAGGGCAATCCAGAAAAGACACCTAGCATCAACCTTCTGACCATCACATGCACACATACACAGATGCACATGTATGTACATGTGCACACTCACAAACTAGTAAGTACACACACCACACAAAACATTAATAAAACAGGGAAAAATGGTTTATTAAGGCTCAGGGTTTGAGGTTACTGTCCATCATGGCAGGGAAGGCTTGAGGGCATGAGGTGGAGGCAGAGGCTCACATGTCCATCAAGGCAGGGAAGGCTTCAGGGCATGAGCTGGAGGCAGAGGCTCACACGGCATCCGCAGTCAGGAAGCCGAAGAGGACGAATGCTGGTGCTCAGCTCACTTTCTCCCTTTTCTTCAGTTCAGGACCCCAACTCAAGAGCCTGTGCTACCAATATTTAGGGTGGATCGCCCCTCCTCAGATAAACCTTGCTGAAAATGCCCTCACTTTTCTGCAGACAACCCCCAGAGGTGTGTTACCATGGCAACTCTTATCCCAGTAAAGTTGACAGGGAAGATTAAGCCTCACACCATGTTTCAGAGCTGCTCACTCATGCAGGTGCCAGTGTGTTGGCTGTGCCAGCCCACCATCAGTGAGCTTTGGTAACACTTATGGCTTGTCTCAACCACACCAAAGCTCAGGCAGGTGGAGTAACCCTTTTAGTAACTCTCAAAACGATGCTGTGATTTTGAAATTCTCAACATATCCTGGTCTCCAATTTGTCCCTTCCATCATACATCTCTGTTTTCTCTCCCTCAAAAAAAAAAAAAAAATGAACTTGGCTTTGGGTTTTCTAGAAAATTCCAGCCAGATTGCCATCAAGTCCACACTCAATGCCCTACATGTAATCTCTTTTTGTGTGTGTGCTGTACCACTGTGTGTCTGGGGCAGAAGTCAGATTCTGTGCCTTCTGGCTCCTTGGGTCTTCATAAGTGGTTTTGTGGTTGGGAAATATTTTGGCCATTATCCATGTTCTAGAAGGACCCCAAAACAATTCATAACAGGTCATTTTTTTTTTGGTCACTATTTCTGCAGTTTTACTCTTCAGGGCTCTGGGGTGGGTCTCATCTGGTCAGCGGGATTAATTTACATCTATTTTGTCAGTCATGTACAGAAAACTCTCATTTTCTCTTTAATATTTCATCTAATATTCATGTAGTATCTGCTCCATTAGATATTTTGAGGGGTCAGGAATCCCACCCGTTCTAGCAGTGTTTGTTAAGTCTGGTTACAATCTAGGACTGGTGTAAATTCCTATGGAGCGATCGAAGGTGGAAGACTTGGTGTCTGATGTCATAGAACACATGGTGTGGCCGGGAAGATGATTGGGCAAGGGTGCGCTCAGCCTCTAATAACAAAGGCCACCTCAAAGAGGATTAAGCAGATAGAGCATTTTTCTGCTATAATTAGTAGTCTGGATGGGTGGATGTTGATTTAGTTTCCTGGCTGTGTTCTCAGCATTGTATCTGAATTTGATCTTCCAAACCCCACGTGTAGGTGGAAGGGAAGAACCAGCCCCACACGTGTGCCATGGCATATGCCTCCTCCATCATGCATACACAATAATGTATATATGCATATATGTATATATGTATCTATGTTGTATATGTATATATGTGGAATGGATCCTCACCAGACTCTGAATCATCAGGCATCTTGATTTTGATCTTCTCAGCCTCCCGAAGCACAAGCAATGCATTTTGGGTATTTAGGAATCACTAAGTCTAAAGTATTTTGCCAGATCAGTCCCTATCAGACCAAAGCAGTGTGTTTGGGATGGTGGGCTCCTGCAGAGGAGGAAAGGACTCAGATCGTTACTGTTAGGCATGCTTTTTGGAAGCTTCTGCTTGTCTTGTGTGCACAAAGCGTGTGTGAGGAGCAAGTGGCTAG
Source organism: Lophiomys imhausi (assembly GCA_907164525.1). NCBI lineage: Eukaryota > Metazoa > Chordata > Mammalia > Rodentia > Muridae > Lophiomys > Lophiomys imhausi. The sequence goes on from CAJQZJ010001969.1 coordinate 3,014,816, forward strand.
GAGACCAGCATCAGATGCATGGTGCTGATGGCTTCAGCTTACTGGGCTCTTCTTAACTTCTCATGCACACTTCTGGGAAGAAGTGCATGGCCTCCACTGCAGCTTCTCATCTATCTATCATCTATCTATCTATCTATCTATCTATCTATCTATCTATCTATCTATCTATCTATCTATCTA
>CAJQZJ010001969.1:3020994-3039063 GCA_907164525.1 Lophiomys imhausi
TTCTGGGGATGCAGATGTTAGAGGTGGAGGTTCTGGGGATGCAGATGCTGAGGGAGTAGCGCCTATGATGAGGAGCAGTGCTGTGCCATCCCACTTTCTCTGAGAGTTAGTTGCCATGATCGTAGAGTGGATGATCTAGTCTCTAGGTCCCACCAGCCTAAAGTTCTCCAAAGAGATTTTGGGAATGCAGGACAACCATGGTTTAGTTGTAGTTGAACGTCTTGTGGCCCTTAAATCTTAGCTTCTTGGAGTCCTTGATGGCACAGTGACAAAGATCATCCAATAAAAGCCCAGAGACATCTCAAATGATCCTGGCAGGAATAAGCAAGGAGGACTCCACATGGGAGGGGAAAGGCATGATGGAGTTGGAAACAATCCACGTCCCTCATGATTCTTTGTCCTCAGGAGAGGTAGGGAGCATCGCCACCAGCTCATTACAACCTGATCAACTGCAGAGGAGGAAGGTGCTCTACAGGAGATGCGTGTTGCCCTGGACTCATGCATCCTGTCTTCTTAGCTCTGGCTTCCTCAGAACACAGTGACCCATGCGGCTCTCAGATGGAGTGAAGGGCCCAGTTTCATGGGGTAAAGCGATCTGGTCATGTGATCTCAACCTCGGAGGACCCCGGATTCCCAGTGTGTGTGTGCATGTGCACATGCATGTATGTGTATGTGTGTGTGCATGTGCACATGCATGTGTGTGTGTGTGTGTGTGTGTATTGGGAAGAAATCATAAAAGCATCCTCTTTCAGGAACATGCTGCTAAGAATCAGGATGCTGACTTTCACACGTATCACAAGCTCTGTAACCTCTGGAACCTCACTTTCTCTTCTGTGAAATGGGTAGAACAGTAGTGCTCCTGGGAGGACTGTGTGACTGACCCTATGCACAGCGACTGCTTCATGTAAAGAGCATGTAAACGGTAGCTGTCTGGTGTCCCCCTGCATTCTGGAAGCTTCCAGAGCAAGATCATGTCTGCTCCTTTCTGTTCCCTTTACTCACCTTCCTCTTTCTCTCCCTCCCCCATTTCTCCTTTCTTTCCCTTTCCTCTTTTCTTCTCCTTTTCCCTTTTTTATGCTCTCTTCTTTTTTCTTTCTCCTTCCCCCCTCTTTTTACTTTCTTTTTGTGACTCAATGAATGAGTTTCTTCATGGTCACTTACAAGAGCAAGGAGGATAGACTACGTACAGGAACATAGGTACCTTACCAGTGGCTATACCAATGAAAAAAATGTCTCTTCATTTCCCAGCAGCCATTAATGGCCAGCAACTCCCAAGAGGGAAATAAGGCCTCATGAGCCCCTGTCCTGCTAATAGCCATGAATTGCCTAGAAATCCTCATCGATGGGTGGGGGTTCATGAGCCCCTTCCAAAGTGCTCACAGTGAGTGTTTATAATGGAACTTCAGTCCATATTATATTCACACAGAGTGGGTGAGTGCTATGCTGGCTAGTTTTATGTCAACTTGACTCAAGATAAAGTCATTTTGGAAGAGGGAGCCTCAGTTGAGGAAATGCCCCCACCAGATTGGCCTGTAGGCAAACTGGTGAGTTTTCTTGACTGATTGATGTGGGAGTGTCCAGCTCCCTGTGAGTGGTACTATCTGTGGGCTGATGGTCTAGGTGCTGTAAAAAAGCCGACTGAGTAAGCCATAAGGAACAAGTCACTCCAGGGGTCCCCAAGGCAGCATAGCAGGAGGAGTTGAGGATGCATTTGACTAAGTGTGTTTTGGAATGCATACACTTAACATGTGGGACCCCCATATGGTCCTCCCTCCCTCACACTGAGACTGGATATCTACCCAGATCATCTCCCATCACTCCGTCCTGGTGGCCAAGTTGCCCCCAGTCCTGATTAGACACCTATGTGAAAAAAACGTGTCCACCACTGTTGGGAACACAAGGCGACTGGCCCAGAAGAAGCGATGTCCGATTGGCAGCCTGGGGCATGGGCGGCAGCAGCTGAGAGACCTCACAACCTTGGGCTACCGATGCTAGCTGACCTGCAGATCTGCCTTCCTGGAGCGTGGCCCCCAGTCTTGTAAGAGATGGTAAAAGCCCAGACTCTCAGAAAAAAAAATGCTTCCAAGAAGGCTCTGAGAGTTTAACAGAAGACCTGCATGCTCTCCTTCAGCCTGCAGCCTTCAGGGTTTGATTCCGTCAGAAGGTGGGGAGGTAGAGTTCAGATGAGTGAGACAGCTGGAGAGCACCCCCTCCCCTCCCCCATTTGTCCAGCTGGTTTCCTTCACACAGATGAAAGAGCTACAAAGCCGGAGGTGACAGTTTCTGTCGTGGAGGTTGAAGGGCCTGAGAAGGAATCAACATTTGGAGAAACTGAGGCACTTGCCTTGAGACCACAAATCATCTTCAGAAGGGCAATGCTGAGACTCAAGTCGAGGCAACAGTGAGCCACAGACCTTCTGCTTAAACAGAGTCCCTTGAGTGGTGTGTTCAGGAGGTGGGCCGGCCAGTCCATGGGTTTGCTTGCATCTGTCAGCCCTGTCCAGAATCTTGGCTCTGTCCTCTGCATCAGGTATGAGCTCCTCTGACTTTTCCCTAAGCCATCTTTTCTCCTCTAGGTAACAGGGGTGGCAATTCAACTGACCTGCTGGGGAGGGAGACTGTAAGAATCATATGAGGTCATGTGGAAAGGAGGCTTAATTAGGAACACTTGTGTTCAGCAGTGTTCAAGTGCCTATCACAGGACTGTATGTAGCCGAGTCTGTGGACCAGACTGCTAGGAAGCTTCTAGAAGGAATAGAACCTGGGGTGCAGGACTCTAATCCCAGTACTGGAGGTGAAGGGAGGAGGGTGAAGTTCAAAGCTGGCCTCAGTTGAATAGAACTATGTAGTGACTCCCAGGACAGTCTGGGCTACACCGTAAAAGTGTCTCAAAAAACACAAGCAGATAGGTCCAGTGGTGGTGCACTCAAGAGGTAGAGGCAGGAAGCCAAGATCATCCTTGGCTTCATAGCAAGTTCGAGGCCAGCCTGGGCTTCCTGAGATCCTGCTTTTGAAAAATCAAACCTGAAGACGAAAGAAAATGAAGAGGCTAAGGCAGAGTTTGAGGTTTTTCTTGGTACACACACACACACACACACACACACACACACACACACACACACACACGGAAGGAGGGAGAGAGGGGAAGGAGGTAGGGAGGGAGGGGAAGGAGGTAGGGAGGGAGGGAGAGAGAGAGAGAGAGAGAGAGAGAGAGAGCCCTGCTGAATAGAGCATGGTTTTCACTTTCATCTCCCGTTATTTCCAGCCTGCTTCTACCGTTTTTCTACCGGTGGTGCCCTCTCTTCCCCTGCCCTGCTCCCAGTGGCAATCAGGAACAGCCTTCCCATCCCTTTGGTCTATGCATCTTCCGGCCAGCCCTTCTACCCTAGGGTGGACTCTCCACACTCATCAGATCAGAAAACATGCCTGCCACTTTGATCCAGAACCTCTGTGTCCTGCTCCCTACTCAGCCAGTCGCCTGCTCGGCACACCACACAGTGGAGTCAGGACATCTCAAACTTCACAAACAAGGTTCCTGGTTCTCATCTTGTCTGGCTGGTCAGTTCTCTGTGTTCAGGCCTCAGATTTTAAGTAATTTGTGCATTTCCTAGATCTCTCTCTCTCTCTCTCTCTCTCTCTCTCTCCCTCTCCCCCCTCTCTCTGTGTATGTGTCTCATTTACTTAAAACAAACGCTTTCTGAAAAAGCTCGAGGTGTACCTCTGATGTCTAAATGGCTGTGCCATGCGTTAATGCAGTGAAAATTCAAAGTGCCCTTAATTTGGAAATGTTAATGTCTCCTGCAGGTGCTTTCCAGTTAAACACATTTTCTCCCCTTTCAGTGCAAAGAGTTTTAATTTCTGCCTGCGCCTGTTTTAAATGTTTGTTTTTAGGCCACTGCTAGAGTTATTTGGCTTAATGAAAAAAAATTATTTGCAAAGCAAACTGAGGTGCTAGGGCTTAAAGAATGTTTTGTTTTCCTTTGTGCCTGGTGTGTATGTGGCATACATATCTGTGTGACTGTGGGTGCAGGTGAGCTCCACTGTGCATGTCCGTGTGTGGCAGGCTAGAAGTCGGTATCTGGTACTTCCTCTGTTGATCTATGCTGCGAGACAGCATCTCTCATTAAACTTGGAGGGCGCCAGCTGGCCAGCAAGCCTCAGAAATCTGCCCGTCTCCATGCCACCTAACACTGGGCTTAGGGTACACACCATTCTGCCTGCTTGCACTGCACACATAGGTGCCTGGGATCCAACCTCAGGTCCTTAAACTTGCAGAGGCTTTACTCCATGCATCGTGTCATTCTTCCCAGCTGCCAAGGTGCAATGGCCTTTACAGGCAACAATGTGAGTTGGGCACCTACTGTGTGGACAAGGAAATGTTCTAGGTGGGAGGGCTTGGGGGCTGAAGGCAGAACTATAGCTTAGGGAAAGAAACAGAGGCGTGGGGTGGGGGGCACCTAGGACCCATGGTGCTTCCAGATGCAGGTAACAAAAATTTGACCAAATGCTAAAAAAAAAAAAAAAAAAAACCAACAAAAAACAAAAAAATGAAAACAAAACAGAAGAGCACAACAGACCCGGGATGTTCAGCTCTGTCTTGAGACTGGCGGAGCCATCACAGCACCAGTTCATCCAGAATTCTTCTTTCTTCCAACCTTCTGCCCGGCCTGTGCTCATGGTGTCTCATGGTCTCAATATGGCTGCTGCATCATGCCATGATAAGACACCATCCGGAGACTCCCCTTGATGGGTTCTCTTCCTCTTCTGTCCTACTGGCTGGGAAATGCTAGTGAAGTTTTGGTAGCTCATGGCATCATCTTCATGGACCATGCCATGAAGATGGTCCACCTTTTCATAAATTCCGGTAGTATTTTATCATTCTCTCCTTGCCACAGAGCTCCTATGCTATTATTGGGCATCCTGAATCTTTGTACATCCAAGCAAGTCCTACTGAAACTCAAGAAGCAATGCCATGAACACAGTGGGATCTTGCACAGGCAAATCTTCATAGAGGGACACTGGTGTTTCCCTCATTGTGCAAGCCTGTTCTTGTGGTCTGGAGGCTTGGGGGGGGGTTTCAGAGGAGAAAGGGGTACAGGTAGAATCTAGAATCTAGAAAGCTTCTGGATAGGAAATGTGTGTTTTCCACAAATCCAGAGGGGTGTGTGTATGTGTGCATGCAGGTGCATATATGGAGGTCAGGGAACATCCTCAGGTGTCAGTCCTCATCTCCCACCTTGTTTTATTGCAAAAAAAAAATTGTTTTATGTGTGTGCCTGAGTGTATATATGTTCACCATGTGCATGCAGTACCCTAGGAAGCCAGAAGATGGTGCCAGATCCCTTAGAACTGGAGTCATGCTTGGGTGGGTGCTGCCCAGGCCCAAGTCTGCAACAGCAGCCAGGGTTCTCAACAGAGAGTAACCTCTCCAGCCCCACCTTCTACCTTGTTTGAGACAGGGCATTTTTATTGTTGTTGTTTGTGGCTGCTTCTTCCAGGTAAGACAACCTGCAAGGTTTTGGGGGTTCTCCTGTTTTCACCTCCCATTTTTGCTGCAAAAGCACTGGGAATTGCTGAGATCCCATTTAGTCACTAAGCTGTCTCTGCAGTCCCATCTTGTATATTTTGATTACAAATTTTAAACAAATTTCCCGATGATTGGCTTGGCTAAACCAAATGAGAAAATTACTATGAATCTGTTTTATTGGAGAACAATAGCAAAGCAAGTGGCTGTTGCTTGGGTGTTGGTGTGAACTCATGGGTGTCTGTTCTTTCTCTCACTGCTGTGTGGTGTGAACTCATGGGTGTGCCTGTTCTTTCTCTTGCTGCTGTGTGGTGTGAACTCATGGGTGTGTCTGTTCTTTCTCTCACTGCTGTGTGGTGTGAACTCATGGGTGTGCCTGTTCTTTCTCTTGCTGCTGTGTGGTGTGAACTCATGGGTGTGTCTGTTCTTTCTCTCATGGCTGTGACAGAGTACCTGACCAGACCAGCGTACAGAAAGACGGGCTTGTTTCTGAGGGCCTTATCCACTATGGTGGGGAGGCCTGGTGACTGATGAGTCCACAGTTAAGAGGAAGAGAGGGGTGAATGCTGGGGTTCAGCTCAGTTTGCCCCCTTTTTGCAGTCAGGACCCCAGCCTAGAGCTCAGTGCCATTCACAGCCAGGATTGATTTTTCCTTTTTAGTCAAATCGTTCAGGATACACTGTGACAGACACACCTAGAGGTGTGATTCTAAACCCATTCAGACTGACTGATGGTGAAGATGAGCCTCGGAAGCTGTGCTTGCTCTCGGAGGCCCTTCACCTGCACTGTTCTCTCACAGCTCCTGTGACTTCCTGGCACTCAGTGAAGAGCTGCTTAGAGAGCCGCCCTCATGCCCACATGCATCTCCTCCTCCACCATCTTCACTGGAGGACTGTGGTGACATGCTTTAATTAGACTGGTATTAAAAATGGAGCCCTGATGAGTAAACATGCTAATATAGAATGGAGAAGATGATTCAATAGCTTCCAGCCCCCAAAGTTTAATTAATGTTCCTGTGAAACCACTGCATGTTTCTTGGATTTAATGGCTTAAATGTTATTGGGCTCTCACTATGAAGGGAAACTGAGGAGAGATGAGGATGTTCAGGCTTCTAGGACCTTCTGGAGCCCAGAGGTGGTTGTCTGCCTTTCAGCAGTTCCCTCTACTCACTGGGTAACTTTGGTCCAGTATTTGTTTTTTTCTTCAAAGCCTGGCTTTGAATATGAGTAACTCTCCACTCTCTTCTTCTTTTCCTTGTACACCAGTGTGTATTCCTACCTGTCCATTCATTGTCTATCATGGATCATAACCATCCAGTTCACCATCCATCCATCCATCCACCCACCCACCCGTCCATCCATTCATCCATCCATCCATCAAGTATGTCCATCCATGTATTATAATCATCTATCTATCTATCTGCCTGTCTGTCCGTCCGTCCATCTATCTTTTTATCTATCTACACATACATACATATATACATATAAACTTACATACATACCTCCCTGTCTCCCATCTGCACCATTTATACATAAAGTACCACACATTTGGTCATCTCTCAGCTCGTCTCCACCATCCCCCCTCACTCTGCTGAGTGTTACCAAGTCTCCTTATTCACCAGAGCCCTTGCACTGATGATCTCACTGACTGAGTGCTCTTCTTGATTATTGCGTGGCTCCTTAAAAACAAAACTGTATAAACATTTATTTCACAACTGTGTCAAAATTTTCTTTCTAAGAAGATATGTACTGGGGGCTTTTAAGTGTTCCTGGCCTTGTTTTCTTTTATCTAGAATTTTGTTCACAGTTCTCCAGAAGAACCAGTTTCTACTATATTACTTCTATTCCCCCACATTGTTTACCTCTGAACCTCCAAGTGTTGCTTGAAGTGGTGGCTTTTATCCCGTCTCCACCTCTAAGCTGCAAGATGCTTGAAGATGTTTCTCCATTTCTAGCTTAAGAGGGACCTGTATATAGCAGGTGCTCATTAAACAATTGACTGACTTAATAATGGTGACTTAAATTTTGTCCTCAAACAACTTATAGTGTATTTAGCGAGCTAGACCTGGTATTTAAGGAGATAAAACAATAAGGTGGGCATGGAAAAGCCGGATAAAAGGATTCTGACCACCAGGGCAGCATGAAAGTGTCCGTGCACAGAAGCTCACTTGGACTGGGCACACCGTGTCAGCAGTGACGAAAACTGAGGGGCTGTGTGAGGGGTCAGTGGATGAGCACCTCAGCTCAACCCCAGACAACAGAGGTGTAGCCTGCAGTCTCCCAAGCAGGAGTGAACCCAGGGTTGTAGAGTTGCTGCTCTCACACATGCCCCTTATACTGACTGTCCTCCCTCCTCGTCTCATTTACCTCTCCATCCTCTGTTCTGGAACCACCTTTCCCATGAACCACCAACCTCTCAGTGTTGTCTCAGTATTGGCTTATGGGAAACCCAAAGTGAGAGAGACAGAATGGTCATTCCACACACTCTGGAGAAAATCAGGGGCCCAGAGATGGTTCTGAGGGACCATCCACCTCTGCTGGTGCCACCTGCTTAAGGGGGAGGAAGCTTTAGCTCCTTGGTGGTAAAAGAGGAGCAGAGAATACAAGGAAGAAATAAGAGGTGGGGGGGGGAGGTGCAGAGCCTCCAAGATCCGTCCCCCCACTCTGCCATCATATTGTCTTAGTTACTGTCCTGTTGCTGTGACAAAGCAAGTTGAAGAAGGAAGGGTTTGTTTCAAGCCACAGTTCCAGGGTGTAGCTCGTCATGGCAGGGAAGGTGAGGAGGCAGGAGTGAGTGTGAGGCGGCTGGTCACCACCACCCAGTCAGGAAGCCTTGAGGAGTGCTCACTTCCGCCTTTCCATACAGTCATGATCCTGTCGCCCACTTTTAGGATGAATCCTTCTTACCCCAGTTAACCCAATCAAGGCAAATCCTCCGTGAATGTGCCTGGAGGCTCTTTGCTAGGCAATTCTAGGTCCTGTCCGGTTGACAATTCTGTGTGAACCATCACAGATGCTGTGTGCTGCCAAGCAAGATCTTTGCCCTCTCTGGGCCTCAGTCTTATCACTGGCCCAGGGGCACAGCCAGGGACTCTAGTGTCTCAGCTTCCTTCTGGACTCTGGGACCCCATAAGCTCTTGGTGCTTTGCATCTGCTCCTCTCTCTCTCCTATTCCAACCAACTGCACTGGCTTCTCTGGTTTCTGCAAATTGCTCATCACAGGGCAGCTGAGGATTAGGTTGTTGAGGCACACAACATTCATTTCCTGTGAGAGGCCCGGATGAAGTTAGATCCACGTAGCTCAGCTTGGGATCTCAAAGAAAACTGTTTTCTCGATGTCTGAGGTATCATTACAGTTAATAATGATGACATCAATCTATCTCATCAGGGCACGCCAGTGTTTAACTAAGAAAAATGCGTTTTGTCACTGTTAGTAAATATGAAGCTCGCCTACTCCATCAGGGTGACATTCCAGACGGGTGACTCCCTTTCCAGGCTCCCAGTTGCTCATTTGCAGTCCAGCCCAACTTGGAACGACAGCGTGCATTCCTTATTGATGCTTTAGCTCTTTGACAAATACATTTTTCCATGAACAGAAACATAATTAACTTAAGTCATTTATATTAATCACAAGGGGAGAATCATGCAAAACAGGGGTAATTTTGTACTGAACAAGGCATGCTGTCTAATGAATATAGATGATGCTGATTTATGTGTTTATCCAAAAAGCATCAGTGAGAGAGAGAAAGAAAAAAAAACTCAACAGAAAACCATAAGCCAACACTGACTCCACTCCAGCCCCTGAAAAAGCTGGGGAAAAAAAAAATTCTGTCAAGGTCTCTTTTTAATGATGCTTCCAGGCTTGGTGGCATCCTGCCCACAGATCGAAAAAGAAAATGACTTTTCAAGTGTTTACAGAGCCCGAACAGCGAGAGAGAGATTCCTTCCCAGTGTGGGTGTCCCAGCGTGACTTCAGGAGGCTGGAATGGCTGGTCTCTGCAAATGCTCGGCTGCTCTCTACACAGCTGAGGAGGGTCAGGTAGGTGTGGTAGGCAAGGGCCAGGTCCCAGTAGCTCAGCTTCTCTGGTGTGGAAGAGTTGGCTGCTGTGATTAAGAGTGGTGCTGCCTGCTGCTCCGTGGCTCCTTTTGCCCCACCCACTCATGAGTGAAGGGTTGCCAGGCTCACTGAAGTGAAGAAGAGCACAGGGAACAGGGCGTGGAAGGCGAAAAGGAAGACAGGGCCACAGAGACACAGAAGGCTTGGGCTGGAAGTCCTTACACCATGTGGGCCCCGTCTTCCCTCCCCCCAACTCCCATTTTCCCATTAGGGAAACTGAGAACATGAGAATTATATTGCTTGGCTTCAATTGTTCACCTGTTCTTCCAGATGCTGCTTTCTGATGTGTGTATGATCAGAGGTTGGCACTGTGTGTCTTCCTCAATTCTTTCTCCATCTTTGTTGTTATTGTTTTTAAAGATTTAATTATGAATGCATAAATCTGTGTGTGGGAATGTGTATGTGAGTGCAGGTACCCCAGAGGCCAGAAGAGGGCATTAGATTCCACCGAACAGTGGTTCTCTGTGGGTCATGATCCCTAAAGACCATAGGAAAACACAGAAATTTACTTTATGATTCATAACAGTAGCAAAATTACAGTTATGAAGCAGCAATGAAAATAATTTTATGGTTGGGGGTCACCATAACATGAGGAACTGTATTTAATTAGGAAGGTTGAGAACCACTGCCCAGAGCTACAGTTACAAGGTGGTTGTAAGCTACCCATCCTGGATGCTGGGAACTAAACTCAGGTGCTCTTAACCTCTGAGCTGTCTCTAGGCCACTGCCTTGGTTTTTTGTTTGTTTGTTTGACTTTTGTTTTTAAGACAGGCTCTCACTGAACTTGGAACTCACTGATTTCTCTAAACTAACTGACTAGTAAGTCTCATTGGTCTTCCTGTCCCTACTCCCCCACCAGCACTGGACATGTGGAACATTCAGATTTTTATGTGGGTGCCTGGGATCTGAACTCAGGTCCTCATCTTCGCACAGGGAACATTTTACTGACTGAGTCGTCTCAGGCTTTTGTGACCATGAGTTCAATTGCTGCCCCATTTTATGGATGAGGAAACAAAGACTCAAAGAAAGGGAGGGACTTCTGCAAGACCTCAGACAGACACCTTCCCTGACATCCTCTTCTGGGTGGGAAGAGAAGCGGGCAATCTTTGTGTGGGGTCTTCCACAGGGAGCCTGTGTGCCACAGTGCTTTTATGAGCTTGGTTTCCTTTGCTAGTTATAAGCATAGCTGTAGATGGTGGGAGATTGGGAGCTGGCCTCAGCGACACAGAGGGGACAGGTTAATGACCTCTGGGCTGGGAAGACTGGGTTGAGACAGTGTGGGAAAGAGGTGGAATGGTGGTTTGGAGAAAGAAGGAAGGGAGCAAGGCTCCTGGGGGCTGGGATCAGGGGGAGCCTGATCTCATCTCCTCTCCTTGTCCAGGACTGCCCTGTACTGGACTCCGCTTGTAGCACTCGAGTGATGGTGGAGGAGCTGTCTCTGCTTTTCAGCTTCAGACACTTCATCATGGGATACTGTGGATTAAAGGGTCAAACACTGCATATCGTTATTGGAAATAACCCAAAAGCATCACGTCAGAGGTCACACTAGCACCTCAAATACACAGTGCAACGGCACAACTGGTCTGGACTAGTTCCAGGTACTGGGTGGGGCCGGTGTGGGGCAGGCCTAGCCCTGAAGAGGCCGCAGCATGTGTCCTGTCCGTAATTTGTCTCTAGCCTGGTCTCCAGCTTCCTTTTCCTGTGCAAACTAGCTTAGTGGGTGCCAGCAGCCCCATCTATCCTCTGCAGCCCGGACAGCAGTGCCAGAGAGCACATCTGTCACTGTCTCCGGTGGCATGGATGACTGCAGCGTCATTTTTGACAAATGTCTGTGCTGGAGAGAGAGAGAGAGTTCTACATGGCTGTGGATACTTACGGACTCTGAAAATTCACAAACGCGGCGGTGCTGTTCCACCTGCCAGTGAACACAAAATGAGCATCAGGGCGCCCAGAGATTGGAGGAGGGGGGCGGGGCGAGTGTGGGATTGGACAGGAATTAGGCCCCATGCTCTCCATAGGTAGAACAGCTTGTGCCACGAGGGCTGACTCCAGAGTCCCAAACCTCATCAGCCGTACCTGGGAGTGTCACAGCCTTTTCCCTGCATGTACCCTGCTTCAGGGACTGAGGGAGAATCAGAACCTCACACTTCTGGGCTCCGCTCTTCTGTAGTTTTGAGTCCGTAGCTCTGCCTGTCCCCAGAGATATGATAGGAATACTCGAAGGTTTCAGGCCCCGCTTCGCAGCTAGAGCGACTATCTCTTTCTGTCCGCTGCTTTTCTTCTTGCTGTGAAAAAAACCAAATGCCTGACAAAGCAACTCAGGGGAGGAAGTTCTTATTTTGGCTCAGGGTTCGAAGGTGCAGCCCACTGCAGAGGGTGAGGTGTAGCTGCAGAGGTGGGACTCGGCTGCCACAGTGCGGCCTTGCACTCCGAAGGGAGCTGAGTGCTGGTGCTCAGCTTCTCTTATTTAGTCTGAGATCCCTGCCCAGCTCACATTCAGGGTGAGCCTTTTTTTTTTCCTCAGTTAAACCTTTTTGGAAATGTCCTTGTAAACACACTTAGAGATATGCTTCCATGGTGAATTCATGGCAATGAAAATTGGCCATTACACGCTTTGCAGACCTCTGCCTTGTGCTGATATACACTGACTCACTCAGTTCTCACATCAAACCCATTCTGCAGATGAAAACACCGAGGCTCAGAAAATCGACTCGTCTAGGGTGATAAAGCAAGTGGCAGGAGCTGTTCTGACCCACAGGCAGCGCGCACTGTAGGTCAGGGGTCAGTCAAAGTTATCTGCCAAAGACAGGCGAGGTAATGCTTTGTTATTTTTTAAACCACATGATCTCTGCGGCCTCTACACAGCCTGCCTCTTGTGTGTGCAAGTCAGGCCATGAGTAAGAAGAGCATCCTGCCCCAGGTCACACAGCCCTGCATTTACAGAGGTGCTGGGAAGCTGAACCTCAGGCCTCATGCCCTCCAGTGTCTCTAGTTGTCTTTGGACATTGGGTTTTATTGACATGTGCACAGGGATTGAAATGTGCTGACTGAGATGGAGGGGAAGTGTTCAGTGTTGCTGGGATTGGGTGGAGAATCATTAAAGGCCAATCTTCAAGGACCTTCAGAGGATCTGGGGCTCAAATTTGAGAACCGTCCTGACAGGTGGTCCTGCCAGGGCTATTATCTCTATCCTGTCCTCCTAATGACCTCAGCGGGATGTTAACACTTCACTTTTATAGAGAAAATCCTGGAGGCTCAGCAAGCTTGAAGAAGTGTCTGCAGTTTTTACAGCTAGTGACTGCTGTGTCCTAGAGGCAAGGATTCTTTTGAAGGCTCTCCTCAGCCTATGGAGCAAGGAGATCCAGGGCATCACCATCTTACTGTTGACACGGCAACCAGCTGAAGATTTCCTCTAGAATGTGCGGTGGCATTGTGCTATTTTTTTTCTCATGGAGACATAAACAAACATCTATTCACCCCACAGAGCGTACCACGTTCCACCTGCCTCTTAGGGAGACAGTGAGCCTATTGAGGCTTCTTACTTAAAAGTAGCTGCATCACTGAAAGAAAATAAGAATTAAAAGAAATGGGACTGGGGGCGTAGATTTAGACTAGATGTGGGTGGCACCATCCTGTGGACGGGGTCCTGGATAAATCGAAAAGAGAAGGTGGGCTTAGCGTCAGCGTTCATCTCTCTGCTACCTGGTTGCAGATGGGATATGACAGCGGTCTCATGCTCCTGCTGCCGACCCTGCTTTCCGCGGTAGACTCTATCCCCTGAACTGTGAGCTGAAACAAACCTTTCCTATCATAAGTTTCTTCTTGTCATGTATTTTGTCAGAGAAACGTAGGAAGTAATGAATGCAGCCATTGTGGTGGCTCTGGCCGTAGGAGTCAGTTCAGTTCTGTGCTCTCGGGTGTGGGGTTGCCCTGGAAGAGTGACGTTCATTCATTGTGTGCCACCCTCAGGAGCTGTGGGACTGGAGGTTCTCCTGGGGCTTGGGCTCATAGAGGAGCTTAGCAGTTCTGATGTAAGATCACCCTGCTGGCTTGTCGTAAGTTGCCTACCAAGGGTTGGGAGACATCTGCTGAGGCAGGGGCTGGAGCCAAAGAAGCAGTACCTCCTAGTGGCATCCTCTACGTGCGTTGTCCCCACTATCCTACGGGGGTTTGGTGAAGCATTGTTGTCATGTGTGACAGCCCCCTCACTTTCTTCACTTCTTTCGTTTCACATTCCCGGAACCTCCGACTACATTCTAACTTCCCACTCCCACACTGGTGGCTTCCCGTTATCCTATACAACCAACACAACACATATTTCCCTTTTGCATGGGGTCTACGGCCTTCCTTTCTCATTAGAATCCAACCTTCATGTTGTGTAATCCCCGCCCCCCCGGGAGATATGAATGAATATCTGTTCACTGGCAATAGACCAAAGACATGATTCCATCCAAATCTAGCTTGTGAACCTATGAGTTTATTGAAGTCACGTTTAGGAATGAGTGACTTAATGGTGGCTATATCACCTGAAGATCCACTCCAATATGGATTGCCACTTAAAATAGCTTTGGCTCTGTAGCCCACTACTCAGCTTGTGGGCAGTTACACTGAAAAACCTTCTCTCCCCCAATAATTACTTCCTGCTTTTATAACTTGAGGCCTTGTGAATGTCCTAATTTTCAAGTCTCACTTCATGAGACTTCTAAGTTTTGTAAGCTCCTAAAGACTTTAAAAAAATACTATTTTATTCTAGTTGTAGCTGCATGGAGGTCAGAAAACAATTTTTGGAAGTTGGTTCTCTCTTACAGTGTGAGTCCCAGGGATTGAATTCAGTCTTCAGGGTTGGTGGAAAGGTACCTTTTTGTTGTTGTTGCTGTTTGAGACTGGGTTTCTCTTGTGTACCCTTGGCTGTCTTGGAACTTACTCTGTAGACCAGGATGGCCTTGAACTCACAGAGATCCACCTGCCTCTGCCTCCCAAGTGCTGGGATTAAAGGTGTGCACCACCACTGCCCGGCTGGTGAAAGCCATCTTTACCCACTGAGCCATCTCACTACCCCCCAGCCTCCTGAGTCATAAGTCTCCCTCCCAGGAGGAAGTGTTTACATTTGGAGGAAAAAAAGGGGGAGATTCTTGTCTATTTCAGTCATGAAATAGACATGACCTCTTCTTCCTTAATAACTATTATTGTAAAGTCTTCCTTATTTTTACTTTCTGTGTACAGGTGCTTACCATGAGTGGGTCTGTACCATCTGTACACACTGGTGCTTGAGGAGACCGGAAGAGGCGGTGCGCAGACCCCCTGGAATTGGAGTCACCATGGTTGTGAGCTGCTGGGTGGGCACTAGGAGCTGAACTGGGGTCCTCTGCAAGAGCAGCCAGTGCTCTTACCCCCTGAGCCATCTCTCCAGCCCCTTTCTATAATTATTGTTACAAGCTCGCGAGTGCGATCATGCCAGTACAATCATACAAACACAATCTACTGAGCCCATTTAGCGTCTCTCCTATGTACATGTGTCCCAGGGCTGACCTCCTGGGATTGGACAACCTATGTGGGAGCTTGTCCCCAGAGGACACTCTGAATTTTGTTCAAAAGAATGAACCTGTTCTCTTTTTGTGTTGGAAGGTTTTTGTTTTGTTTGTTTTTTTAAATTTAATTGAAATTTTTGATGCAATGAATTGCATTAATTGGTTTTCTATTATAAACCTGTGTGCTCCTAGGATAAAAACTCACTTGATGCTGACATTTTGCCAGATTCTGTTTGCTAGCATTTGATGTCTAATTTTTATACCTGCAGTCTTGAGAACAATTGGTTTACAATTGCTTCTCCCTAAGTGATCTGGGTTTGGTTCTGAGGCGTCACTGGTTACCTAAGATGAGTTGCCGTGTTCTATCTTTCCCTGTGACCGGGAGGAGTTTAATCAACACCGGGGTTATTTGTTCTTTAAAGGTTACACAGAACTCAGCTGTGAAACCATCTGTTCCTGGTGCCTTTTATAACTCTGGATTTTAATCATCCTGCAGTCTCTCCTGCTCTCATTGGCCTGCTCAGTTCCTGCTTCTCCTTGGACCAATTTGGGTTTTTTAATGTCTCACTAGTAAATATGTATTTCTTCTGGCCTTTCCCTTATGTTGCCACAGAGCTGATGCAGGCTTCCTCTGAAAACGTTCATCTCTCATGCACCTATGGCGTGTCTCCTTTCCTGTCCCCCATTCTACTTGGGTTTGTTCTCTTACTTCCCTCTCATCAGGCGCATAACGCACCATCTTGCTTTCCACACTTGGAACAGAGGCTGGTGTTCCCATGTAGAGAGAACGGAGCCTGCAGGAGCTTCGCCTGCAGCAGCTCGTGGTGGTGCAGTAGCAGGGATGTGGCTGGTCAGTGGAAGGGTGGGCAGCGCTGAAGGTTGGACTTTGGTGCCTGGTGTTCCCACTTGCTGGTTTGGTGACCATAGGAATTTTTTTTTTTTTTTTTTTTTTTGCTTCTCTGAACCACAGTTTATCTGTGAAATGAGAGTCAGAACAGCCCATCCCTCATGGGCAGAAAGGTAGATGGGTGTTAACATCAGTTACCATCTCAGAGGGAACATGGAACATGGTGGAATAAGCCAGAGGCCATGGGTTTCTGAAAGATGGAATGAACTTTAAACTCAGACCTGCTGTTCAGAGCCAGTCCCACACTTTTTATATTTACTTGTTTGCTTATTTGTTTAATCATTTTATTTGCATGGTTTTAAGATTTAATTTTTATTTGTGTGTGAGGAAAGAGAGAGAGAGAATGCTACATGTATGTGAGTACCTGTGGAAGGCATAAGAGGGTACGGGATGCCTTGGAGTCAGAGTAACTGGCAGGTGTGAGACACTCAATGGAGTCAGAGTAACAGGCAGTTGTGAGACACTCAATACAGATGCTGAAGACTTAGCTCAGGTCCTCTGGGAGAGCTGCAAGCACTCTGAACCAGTGAGCCATCTTTTCCAGGCTCTAGTTTGTTTGCATGTTTATGTGCTTGTGTGTGAGTGTATGTGCACTTGTGTGTGCAGGTGTGCATGTGGGACAACCCTGGCTATTGTTCTTCACACGCTGTCCATCTTGGGTTTTGCTTGTTTGGTTTTTATTTTAAGAAAGGTCTCTCACTAGTCTACTCTCTGAGTAGATCAGGGATCCGGCTGTTTCTCTTCCCCTAGCACTGGGTTTATAAGTGTGCAGCACTACACCAGAATTGATGTTAGAAACATGAATACTGAGGCTCACACTCAGGCTCTCCTGCTTGCAACGCTTTATCAACTGAGCTTTTTCCTCTAGAGCTAGTTAGATGTGAGATGCTAACTGTACATTCTTACATATCTGTATCTATGTCTATATCTAATATCTATGTCTAAACACACACACACACACACACACACACACACACACACACACACACACGTCTTTCCCCTTTCCCCAGAACCTCACAAGATGAGTTCTAGGAGGAACTTACAAGCCTGTCAGTCTTCAACAATAGTTCACCTAGAACACTTGCCTCAGATTCAGCCCTCTATTGTCATCTCCCATTTCAGATGACAGGCTTAGGACAAGCCAAACAGCTGTCTTTAGGCCACATGATTTGTTGGTGGATGGTGCTTTGGTCAAATCAGGGTCACAGATTTGACCTATTGAGACCTCTAAGCATAACTAGAAAAGCAAAATGCACAAAAGTCATTACTGCAAATTCAGTTCAAATGATGTGACTGGTCCTGACCACTGAGGAGCCATGGCTGTTTGAGCAGGGAATGGAGATGACAATTGCATTGGAGAGATAGCCTAGGGTCTGAAGACCCAATTCCTAGTGCTCTGACTTGTGAGTGACATCCCTGAAGCTACTGGAACTAACTCAGCAGCGTCTATTCATGGACAGATATTTATTTGCAAGAGTCGGGAATTATTGAAAGACAGGCTGCTCCTCTTGTGGATCTAATACAGCTCCCTGACTGTGTTAGCTATTCTTCTAGTTACGATAAAAACACCCGACAGAAACACCACAGGAGAGGAGGGACTTATTTTGGCTTCTGGTTGTGGAGAGCCCTTTCCAGGGTGGCTTAGCCCCATGCACAGGGGGGCAGAACACCATGGCACTAAGAGCATGTGGTGGAGGAGGTAGAGTGGAAGCAGAGAGAGGGACCAAAAGGAAGGGATAATTTTCAAACCCAATGGCCTCCTTCCTCCAGTTAGGTCCTGCCTCCTCAGCTTTTCAGAATCTCCCTAATTAGCATGGCCAACAGCCCACCAGCTGGGGGCCAAGTGTCCAACACACAATTTCTCAAGGAGGGAATTTTGTGTGCAAATCAGCTGTGATGAACAAAAGTCCTACCGTGTTACGTAAGGCACCGCTCTCCCAGACTGAAGCTGGGAGGGGTGTGGCTCGGAGTGAGTGTGGCTGGGAGGGGTGTGG
>CAJQZJ010001969.1:3045247-3060851 GCA_907164525.1 Lophiomys imhausi
CATAAATTTATGGCTATATCTACCAAATAGAGCCTTAACTTTCCTATGTGACCTGGTCCCACACATTTAAGCCATCATGCTTTGTTTTTGCTGAGATAATTTTCAAATTCCTAGAAACTGGGTATAAACCTTTTGACGTGACCATTCTGAATTCCATGATTTTTGTGAAAAAATAGTTGCATCAGTTTCTGTATCCACTAAATCTTTTATTTCAATGTTATTTACTTGCAATTTTAATTTTGGCAGCTGATCGTTAACAACTGTTGCCTGAACACACATTCTCCAGTGGTTCCAAATCCTCCTAATCATCCTTCACTCCCTCCCTCCCTCCCTCCCTCCCTCCCTCCCTCCTTCCTTCCTTTCTTTCTTTTTTTCTCCAGACAGGGTTTCTCTGAGTAGCTCTGTCTGTCCTGGACTCACTCTGTAGACCAGGCTGGTCTCTAACTCACAGAGATCCCTGCATCCCGAGTGCTGGGATTAAAGGCATGTGCCACCATGCCCTACTTCTGCAGATCTTTCTACTGGAGCAGCCTTGCCTTTGATATAGAGGAACAATAACAGCTCAGCAGTCCTATCACCTGTCTTAAATCACATTTTTTTTACATAGGCCATTATTTTAATTTCTCCTTTGAAATCTCCATCTATAATTCCTGGAGGTACAATAAGTCCTTGGGAAGTTAAACTGCTCCTTCCCAAGACCATTCCTACTGTCCCTGAGGGCAAAGGACCATAAGCTCCAGTAGATGTTCTATAACATTGAATTTTAGTGGATAGTGTAAGATGTTTGTTTATGGCCATTTCTAGAGCAGCTCTGCCCGCAGCAACATGCCTTAGATCTGCAATACTTAGCTGAGGTTTTCCTGACCTCTTGATATTTCCTGGTTGGCAAGAGGAAAGCAACTCACACTTTTTTGCGGCAGGACCTTGAGCTAGGCTGTCTATATCATTTACCAATGGTAAGATATTGCCTTGGGTATCTCTCTTGGAATACATTTATTGGTCCAATGGCAACCCTTGCCATATTGTCTGCACACGCCTAGAAGCTTGGGCCTTCTTTCTGATTTATATTTAGAAAAACCATCGCCCTTAGATATGCGCTAATCACATTTTTTTTCAAAAGCCCATATTTCCCACAATTAAAACACTGGGTGCCTTAATATTGGAGATCTCTAGTTATAGCTTGACCTATGATACTAGTATGGTATACATTAAATCCAATATCATTCATATTCTTTATCCATTTCTCCATGTCTTCAGTGGTCTTATCAATTTTTTACACTCTACATTTGCATTTTAAATGCTAGGGTCTCTATCAACACCTGTCTTGCGTCAGGGTCTGAGATGGTCCTATTTACTGCTGAGATCAGTCTTTGTAAAAAGTCAGTGATGTCTTCTCCAGAGCCTTGTATAATTTTTGAAAATGATGTGGATTTCTTTCCTGGCTCTTCAAGTTTGTCCCAGCTCTTAGAGCTGCTAAACGATATTGTTCTATGATTGTGTCTTCAAATTTAACCTGTTCTTGTATATCAGCATACTGACCTTCACCTATCAACTGGTCCCTCACTGTATTAATTCCCCTCCATTTATTGCACTGTTCCAAATTTGCGGCTTTCTCTCTCCACCCTGACAACCTCGCAATTGAGGACCAGCCTCTAGTAAAGCTGTTACCAATTCCCTCCAGTCTTGGGGAATAATTCTCTTTTGAGTAGCCCAACTATTTAGAGTTAAGTTTCACAAATGGTGATTGTGTCTCATAAGACTTCATTGCCTCCTTAAAATGCTTCAGGTCCGTCATTTCTATAGGATGACGGCCTACTTTGGCAAAACCTTGTGGAATATCCCCATCAGCAGGCATATGCTGCATAACTATTAGGAATGCTGTTGGTGATTTTTTGACCGAGGACTGCCTGTCCTCCAAAGGTGCTATGGGTCTAACCCTGTCTCCTGAAAAAGGCTGCCTCATCTGACCATTCTCTTGCTTTTCCATTTCTTTGACTTGACTGCCATTTGGTATAGTTCCTTCCCCCTTTTCTACCTGGGGCGGGGGAGAAACTCCTCTCTGGTTCAGTAACTGGGAATGAACCCGTGTGTTTTCCCTTTTCTTGATCTTTTTCTTTTGTTTTTTGATTCCCAGTCTTCTCTATTTCACCCTTTTCAGTAACTCAGCCAATCTTTCTTTCAATTTTTTTTTATTTAATTTATTTATTATGTATAGTGTTCTGTCTGCATGTATGCTTGCAGGCCAGAAGAGGGCACCAGATCTCATTATAGATGGTTATGAGCCACCATGTGGTTGCTGGGAATTGAACTCATGACCTCTGGAAGAGCAGTCAGTGCTCTTAACCTCTGAGCCATCTCTCCAGCCCGTTTCTTTCAATTTTTGATTCACAAGCTTCTCCATTTCCACCCTTCCCAGTAGCTCAGCCAGTCTTTTCTCTATTTCCATCCATATTTTTCCAGTTGCTCAGTCAGCCTTTTATAAACAAAATAGTTCAAAGTGGTCTTTATGAAACAAATTACCTGTCCCTTCTTTTCCTGCCTTTTGCTCTATGGCACTTGAAGTCGTTTCCCATTTTGCCTAGCCACATTGGTGGCCACATGTCTTTTAATGTTTCTTTTTCAAACAGCCCCACATTGGGTACCAAATATATATTTTAAATATTTTTGTTTTTCCTTCATATACTATTTTTAAATTAAATAGGAATATTTAAAAGACTGCTACAATAGCTGGGTTGGTAGTACATCTGTAATCCCAACACTGGGGGATGCTGAAGCAGGAGGACTACAGTGAGTTTGAGACTAGCCTGAGCTGCAGAGGGTGGCCTTGTCTTAATCCAAAAAGAAAAACTCAAGGTCTTAAGACTGTTTAGCCTTAAAGCATGATTCATTGCCATTCTAATTAATTTATTTTGAGAGGTTACATGTAGCACAGGCTGTCCCCAACTCTATATAGCTAATGATGCTCTTGAATTTCTGGCCCCCTACCTCTACCTCTTGAGTGCTGGGAATCAAGTTCACTGCCACATCTAACTTTATTTCATTTTACTTTTTGAGGCAGGATCTCGCACTAGCTGGAGACTCTTAATCCCAGGGTCATGGGTTCATGTCCCATGTTGGGTGACAAGGGTAGCGTTTAAATATTCTCTTTTAAATCTATCTTTTTATTTTGTTTGTGGGTTCTTCATGGGTTCTTCTAACTGTCCCTTAACAATATCTTCTCTGGTTCAGCTCAGCTTCTCCTGGCTCAACTGTCTTCTCAGTCTGCTAGCTCAATTCATTTTCAACTGTTTCCTATTTTCACTCTGCTCAATCCCTTTTCTTCTGTCCATCCCATCTCAATCTTCTTTCTTCCTGCATCATCTGTCTTCCCTGACCTTGCTCTTCTTCCAGTTGCGTCCCATTTCTGCTTACTCACCAATCCTCTTACTCTCTCTCTCTCTCTCTTCATACTACTTCCCTCTTGTCAGTCTCTGCTGGCTTTTTATATCCTCTTCTGTTCCCAGAAGTCCAAGAGCCACTGACTCTGAAGGGCATAGGATCATTCAAAGGGACAGGCACATAAAATATTTCACAGCACAGTTCAGATGCATGCTTCTTTTAGCATGGTTCCAGATACCAAACTTAGGCCATCAGGCTTTTACTAGCTAAGCCATCTAGAAAGCTACTTTTCTGACTTTCTGTCTACCTACAACATAGCAACCATGTGACTTAGGCCAGAGCAGATCTCTTTTCCACTCAGAGCTTTTCCTCAGCCTCACTGGAATGAAGGCCAAGTGAAGTCAGGAGGAAGTCAGTCAGGAGGAAGTCAGCCTGGAAGAAGTCCAAGCTGACTTTTTCTGGGCTGACTTACTTCCTCCAGGCTATCTTCCTCCTGGCTGACTTCCTCCTGACTGACTTCTTACAAGGTGACTTATTTCCTTCAGGCTGACTTCCTTTAGGCTGAGTTCCTTCAGGCTGACTTCCTCCAGGCTGATTTCATTCAGGATGAATTCTTCCAGGTGGCCTTCTTCCTGGCTGACTTCCTCTTGCCATGACTGCCTCTGTTTTTGTTTTGTTTTGTTTTGTTTTTCAAGACACCTCCATACACCACCTTAGGGCTTTGCACTGACTGCCTTCTGTCTGGAATATTCTTCCCTCAGAAAAGACTTTTCCCTCATCCACTTGTCACTCAAATGTTACCCTACTTCAGACATCCTCTACCTCCAAATCAACTCAGGGGAAGAAAGAATTTGTTTCATCTTACACTTCTCAGTCTCAATCCGTCATCGATGGAAGCCTGGGTAGGAACTGAAAAAGAAAACACAGTGGAGTGCTTCTTTGTGGCTTGTTTTCTCTGGTTTATGCTCAGCCAGTTTTGGATATAGCCCAGGACTGCCTGCCCAGGGGTGGCAGCTGGCCATAGAGACCTGAGCCCTCCCATGTCAATCAGCAATCAAGATAGTTCTCTAAAAACATGACTACAGGCCAATACGGTCTGGATCATCCCTCAGTTGGCACTTCCTCTTTCCAGGTGACTCTTGGCTGTGTCAAGTTCTCCAGTAAAAACTAACCAGCATATGTGTCTTCTGCCATGATGGGCTGTATCCCTTCTTGATTTGCAACCCAGAACAAACCTTTCCTCCCTTAAGTTGGTTCTTTTCAGATATTTGGTCCCAATAATGAGAAAATTACTAAAATAATCTCAGTGATCATTCTTACGGGACAGTTTATCATGAATATTCCTAAGGTTTCTAGAATGCTCCAGAAAATGATGCTCATAATTTCTGGTGTGACTCCCTCTCATGGTTTAGGCTCCCAACTCCATAGAAGTTCCTCACTGGCTGATCTTGATGGGACACTAAAACTCTGTACTTATTACTTGCTGCTTGCCCAGGTCCTTTTCTGCTTGGGACTTCCCACACCTGGGGTGCTTTGTGAACCACAACTGTTCTCTCCATTTACAGCTGTTTTCTTCTCAAACAAAATGGATGGGAGAACACCAAGCCAAAGGAAAGTGTGTCTCAGCCAAATACTTGGGGAGGGAGAGATGGCTCAATGGTTGAGAGCACGTATTCTTGCAATGGACTCATCTTGCTCCACAAAAGCTTGTTAGTTTTAAGTTGTTAAGTTGCTACAGTATAGAATCCTACAATCACCTGGGAAGAGAGCCAAGACTGATGAATTTCCTAGATCAGGTTGGCCAGTGGGCATGTCTATGGGGGATTGGATTGCCTTGTTTGTTGATTTATGTGAGAAGATTCATCCCACTGTGAGTAGCACTATTCCTTAGGCAGGTGGTTCCTGGATTGCATAAATAAAGAAAACAAGAATTTCAAGTCCTTGAAGAAAGAAATTGAAGAGGCCATCAGAAGATGGAAAGAACTCCCATGCTCATGGATAGGTAGGATCAACATAATAAAAATGGCCATCCTACCAAAAGCAATATATAGATTCAATGCAATTCCTATCAAAATACCAACACAATTCTTTATAGACCTGGAAAAAGCAATTCTCAACTTCATATGGAATAACAAAAAACCTAGAATAACTAAATCAGTCCTGTACAATAAAAACAAACAAACAAACATCTGGAGGTATCACCATCCCAGATTTCAAGCTGTACTACAGAGCAATAGTAATAAAAACAGCATGGTACTGGTATAGAAACAGACCAGTGGATCAATGGAATCGAATTGAAGACCCAGAAATGAATCCACACACCTATGGTCACTTAATTTTTGACAAAGAAGCCAAAACCATACAATGGAAAAAGGACAGCATCTTCAACAAATGGTGCTGGTCTAATTGGATGTTCACATGTAAAGGAATGAAATTAGACCCATACTTATCACCTTGCACAAAACTTAAGTCCAAATGGATCAAAGACCTTAACATAAGGCCGTACACACTAAATCTACTAGAAGAAAAAGTGGGGAAAACCCCCAAACTCATCAGCACAGGTGACAACTTCCTGAACAGAACACCAACAGCTCAGGATCTAAGACCAACAATCAATAAATGGGACCTCATGAAACTGAAAATCTTCTGGCAAAAGACACTGTCATTTGAACAAAACGGCAGCCTATAGATTGGGAAAAAATCTTCACCAACCCCACATCTGACAGAGGGCTAAAATACAAAATTTACAAAGAACTCAAGAAATTAAATGCCAAGAAACCAAATAATCCAATCAAAAAATGGGGAACAGAGCTAAATAGAGAATTTACAAAGGAGGAATCCCTAATGACTGAGAGACACTTGAAGAAATGCTCAGCATCCTTAATCATCAGAGAAATGCAACTCAAGACAACTCTGAGATTCCATCTCACACCTGTCGGAATGGCTAAGATCAAAAGCTCAAATGACAGCATAGGCTGGCGGGGGTGTGGAGAAAGGGCAACTCTTCTCCATTGCTGGTGGAAGTGCAGGCTTGTGCAACCACTATGGAGGTCAGTCTGGCAACATCTTAGAAAACTTGGAATAGCTCTGCCTTGGGACCCAGCCATACCACTTCTGGGTATACATCCAAATGATTCCTCACCAAATCACAAGGAAGTTTCCCATCTATGTTCGTAGTAGCTTTATTTGTAATAGCTAGAAACTGGAAACAACCCAGATGTCCCTAAACTAAAGAATGGATTAAAAAACTGTGGTACATCTACACAATGGAATACTACTCAGCCATCAGAAACAACGAAATCATGCAATTTGCAGCCAAATGGATGGAACTAGAGAAGCTCATCCTGAGTGAGGTAACTCAGACCCAGAAGGATGCACATGGCATCTATTCACTTATAGTCAGATTTTAGCAATATAGTACAGGATAACTATACCACAATGAATGCACCAAAGGGAACATGAACACAGACTTTTTTTTTTCCTGTCCGTGAGACACTGTGCCCGAGTGGTGCTGCCTTGTAGGCCCCCAGTGTTTGAGGAGGCTCTTGGCCTTCATATATGACTGCTGAACTGGGGCGGGGGACTGTTATGTAGGGACATTCCACTCCAGAGGAGTGTGATGGAAGGGATAGGGGGTAGAGGGTGGGAGGGTGGGACTGGGAGAGGCAGAAAGAGGACACTGTGATGGAGATGTAACCTCAAGTAATAAATATTAAAAAAAAAAAAGAAAATTAGGTGAGCAAAAGCAGCCAAGGGAGCAGAGAACATAGGTGCGTTTTTTTTTTCTCTCTGTTCTTGACTATGGATGTAATGGTTTAAGTTTCTGCCTGCTATCATGGACTGTGTACACCCTGGAATTGTAATCTGAATAAAGTTGTTTTCTTTCCTAAGGTGATTTTGGCCAGAATGTGATGTGTTGAAGAGAAATAAATCTAGAGGAGATACATGTAGGAGAATCATATCTCTTCCTCTCAGCGTCCACATTGTCATTATGCCTTTAAGTTTCTCATGCTTGAGTACAAATTGAGATGGTCAAGTTGAGTATGAGCAACCCTTCTGCATTTTGGAGTAGCTCTTCATAGTTCTGAAACATAGTAATTTGCATTTTCTGTTATCTGGGAGATGCAGATGCAGCTGCCTCAGGAATCCCACTTTGACAGCTAAGCTTTGAATGGGTTTGTAGCTTAGTTTGTAGAGGACTTGCCTAGCTGCACAAGGCCTTGGGTTCAATTCCCAGCAATGCGTAAAGAATCATGGTGCTACACATCTACAGTATTAGCATTTGAAAGATTGAGGCAGGAGGATCAGACGTGAGAGGTCATCCCAGCTTCGGCTACATGAGTATTGTGTGTGTGTGTGTGTGTGTGTGTGTGTGTGTGTGAGAGAGAGAGAGAGAGAGAGAGAGAGAACATACCACTGAACTGAAGCTACATTTACCTTATTTCTTTAGATATGGATTAGATAGCAAACTCTTTTTCTGTGAACCTGAGGCAGAATTTGCTTAGCTGAAAAAAATGTATGTTGTTTTGGTGGTAGGGAGAAGTGGAGAAGCATATATTTTTTTCATCCTTATAATTGGCCCACAAAAGTATTAACTTATGAACACTGTTATAACCAAGGTATTGTGCACAAATAAGACTAGGATTAAGTTTCTTCATTCAACGAGGTACACTGCCTCCACAAGTGATCAGTGGGTGTTTTGTAGCATATAAAGGTCTTTCCTGTGTATTTGTTAATTTGATCCCTAGAGAGACCCTGTGAGGGGAGCAAGACATACATCATCACCCCATTTATGCCTAAGGAACCACAAGGGGGAACTAACCTTTTTGCTTGTCTGTGACTGCAGCAGACACATCATTACACATGGTGGTTCATTTAATTCTCATGATGACCCACAATAATGGGTATAGATGGAGGTTGTGTACCTAAAGATCTAAAGCCAATTTCTCCTGGCTACTCATTCAGAATGCTTGTAGGGCACAATATTTTTTTGTGCATGATGGGCACAAATTTGCAACTATGTGAACAGCTGTAACTAAAGAGATTCCTGTTCTTTCAGATTGCTGTGATCTCCTTCTCTTAGTTCAATTTGTGACGTCTGGAGTTTTGGTATTGTATAATATGGATTCAAGATCTTGGAAACAGAAGCTGAGTGGAAGCAAAGAACAGAATCTGGATTATAGTGAGAAATGGGAATGAGTGGAGAGGAGGTGGTAGGGAATGACTTTGGTGCTGAGTGTTGAAAGTTTGGTGGGGTTGGTAAAGTGAGGGCTGAAAGGAGAGATGGGGGAATTTCACAGAGATTGTCTGTATGCACTCACCTGGATCCCTATTAGTATACTTGAATGATGCAGGAAAATTGAAATTGTGTAAAATTTCCTCTGGTTTCTGGTAAATACTCATTTGTATGTGTGCTGGGCAGAGAATGGGGCACCTGAGACCCCAGATTATATTAAGGTTATGCATGCAGATATTTGAGGAAGACAGTTGAATGTGAAAGGTCAGGTGTAAAATTGTGGCTTAGTGATAGAAAAGCTAAGAGTGAAAAAGAAGAGTTAAGTCAAATAAAAGAGCATCATGTAGCTATTTCCTGTGAATGAAAGTCCTCCCAGGAGGGAGGAGAAAAAGGAAGAGGAGAAGGAAGAAGGGGAGGCTCACAGGACCCGGGAAACTCAGGAAACTTACAAGAACAAGGAGGCTCATGAACCTTATAAGACCCAGGAGGCTCAGGAAACTTACAAGACCCAGGATACTCAGGAAACTTACAAGATCCAAGATGCCTAGGAAACTTGTAGGACTAAAACTGTAGGAACTGACCATGCTTTAAATGCTCTCCTTTGATGAGTTTATATAAGCTAGAAACAATTGCTGGAACAGGATGGGGGAGATTAGAATGGTGTCTGTCTGCAAGGTGTGCAGGGCACTCCAGAGATGAAGCTTTTGGAAGCAGTTACCCATGCTGGATGGGCTTGTTGGTGATTCAGATACCACATTTACCCATGGTCCTGTAACTCATTGGTGAATAAACTCACCGAGGCTAGTCACCATCCAAGACTTGAAAGGAATGATTTGTCAATTTCTTCATTGCCTTATCTATCTAGGGTGAATACAAATAGTCCCATAGAAGAATTCTCCTGACACAAAGATAGAAACAAATCATAAAATAAAAGGCAGTAAATTATTATAATAATAGACAGGGAAGACAGGTGTCAGGGAACCAGAAATCAAGGAAAGTCAGTTAAAATCAATTTGTCTTACATACGTATCCAAGGCTGTCTAGTAAAATCTCATTTTTCTCAATTATGATTCATTATTAGGAATATACTCTTCACTGTCATTCATATATACATGCACACATGCAAACTGTTTTTAAAGGAAATAATGCTTATTTTTACAGCTCCCAATGAGCTACTTCTTGCAATGTTAATGTACTTGGTTGTTCTCTTCCCTGCCTTAGCCGGGGAGACTCTGGCCAGTGTGATGCAGATATAGGCTGGATGAGTTCTACATCGGGACTCATCTTCTTGGAAGGGTGAGTCTTAGGGATGTTCACTCTGAGAATTAAACTGCCATACTATGACAGCCCCAATGTGGCTCTGTGGAAAGGCTAGTTGGGGAAACACCAAAGCCTAGCTGAGCTCCTAGCTGACAGCAAACACCAATATGCCAGCCACATGAATGAGTTTCTCGGCAGTGAATCCTGCTGCCCCAGGTAAGCCATCCCATCTGTTGCTGTGACTCGGAGATGAGCCATCTTTGCTGACCCTTAGCAAACAGTAGTCACCAGCCTGTTTTAGGTACATTTAGTTTTGTTCTGCAGCACTCAGTAAGTAAACATCTTGATTATATGACACATCATGATCTTCTTTATTCTGTTCATTTTCATACGATTTTTGTAAAATGCTAAATTGGTTCATGACCCACTAACGAGTCATGATCGGTTTAGGAAGTGCTACTCTAATAAGTGGCAGATGTGTTTGAGAGAAACTGTCTTCTAATCTCCTGCTTGGTTCTGTTGCTCCTGGGATTATGATTTAGACAAAATGAAAGTAATATCAAGGCCCCTGGATCCAGGGCCGTCTCCAGGAAGGGCTGTTACTGTCCAAGCAGACAATTCTGTTCCATAGAGATTGTACCTGGGAAGTTATTCAGCCCTTCCTCATCCCAGGTCTGGATCCTATAATTTGCAATCAAGCATGATGTACTGGTGCCTGATCATGCCAGCTACTGCATCCATTCCAGCAAGTGAAAGAAAGATGTCACCCCTCCCCAGACACGCATTTGTCTCCCCTCCATTGCTCCAGTTCCCAGGGTAAGAAGAAGCAACCATCTTTCTGTGTCACTCAATCTTCCTAAAACACACTCTTATCAAAGAACTTCTTTCTTTTATACAATTATTTCAGAATGGGCCCTATGGATCAAATAGAGCAGGACCCTCAAGGGAACTTGTTAAAGGTAGAAGAATCCCAGGCCTCACGAAGACATATTGTCTCAGAGTGCTCCTCAGAGTGGAGCCTGTCCACTCTGTTACACCAAGCTCATCAGCTTGGTCTGCCATACCTTGCCTATCAAGCTCAACCACATTGATGGCTAGTGGTGGATCCATGTATTTCAATAGTTGTGGCCTCAAATTCTAGCAGGAAATGCACCTGCATTTTGTCTCCGTGCCCACACTCATGTGTGTGAAAGAAACAGAAGCTTCATCAAGCTCCAGGATATGTGCTGTGTGTTGACATTTTCTTTGCTTTAATTGTTTCCCAGTGCTGGTTGTGACTCATCGGCTGAGTTTATGATTCACCGATGGGTCTCACTGTACAGCTGAAACCAAACAGACCTGAGCAATAGGTCCATGCAGGAGGTGTGGCTGATTCTCTTGATTTTTGTTGTGATGATGGTCATTTGGAGTTGTGAGGGCCATCTGCTTCTCCTCAGCTGCCCTTTGATGCCAATATTACGGGTGCTTACATTTATGTCGCACTTAGCTGCTTCGTGGTTCAGTGCCATGAGCCTCATGAGAACCTTGGGAAGTGTGGTTTCCCCTTTTAGCTGGCTTTCCAATGGAGTCTACTATAGGCTTCAGGGTGAAGTCTTGAGGTGCTGGGGAATCCCCTCTTCAGAGAAGGCATCAGAATGGGCCAAGACAGAGTAGGAGGGGTGAGCTCTGTTTTCTCCCATGGTGCTCATTCCTGAGTCCTCTGGGAACAGGAGATGGAGTTTGACATCTGAGAGTGAGGTTTGTGAGAGGCAATGTGCTGCTCCAGTATCTGGAGCTCTGGGTCACTGCTGGGGCCATAGAGTCAAACTACTGAAGGGGATTATAGAGGCAGGATGCCGGGTACCTGCACCTTTGTTATCTGAGGCCTCTTGAATTTATGTTCACCTTGTCACTTCTTGGGGTGAGCAGTACCTTAGGTTTACTCTGTTGTATCAGGATTAACTTCCAGAGACAATGGACAGCCATGATGGGCACTCTGGGACAGGAAGCCATCGCTTCCCTTCAATCCCTCCTCTCTGGTCACTCTTCCCACTCCCTTCTCTGTAGTCAAAAGAGGTCCCATGTTCTCTGTCTTTCCTCAGGTTCCAGATGGTCTTGGCTTTCCATCATTTTGACACTCCAGACAGCCCCAGAAATCAAAGCAAATTCAAAAATGTGCCATTTACAGTGTCCAAGAAAGCCAAACACATTGCCCATGATTGATTCAGTGGCTGCAGCTGGGCGTGGATGCAGACAGACAGCTAATGAGGTAATTTTTCTAAATGCGAACTGTAAACATGATAGAGGTTCCCTCCCTCTCCGAGTCTCCCCAGCCTCCCTGTCTCCCTGCTTTCTGCAGAAATCTACCACCAATGTGGGTTTCTGCACCATTACAGGGTGGTCTGTGGCCTTTCCTAAATGACGTATTGGAGTCCCGATTCTTTTTTTTTTTTTTTTTTTTTTTTTGGTATTTTGTCTGTATGTCTGTGTGAGGGTTTTAGATCCTGGAGTTATAGACAATTGTGAATTGCCTTGAGGCAGTTGGGACTTGAACCTGGGTCCTCTGGAAGAACAGTCAGTGCTCTTAACTGCTGAGCCATCTCTCCAGCCCCTGGGGTCCCAACTCTTACTTTAGAACATAACCTTTCTTGGAGACAGTCTTCATGGAGGTTAAAATGAGGCCACTATGGTGGGCCTCCATGCAATATGACTAGTTGTCTTGTGACAAAAGAAAAATTTGGATTGCCGTGGGATAATCAGATGTTGCGTTCCCTTTCTTATGATAGGGCCATGCTGCTGCGTGTAAATGGAGTGTCCCTGGCACTCTTAGCCCCAGTGAAACAAACACATTCACTTCGAAAACCCCTCCCCACATCCCAAGGTTTATAATGTTCCTTTCCACAAAATAAACTCTCTCTCTTCCACTCCATTCCTCTACCATGATTGTCTGAGACTCAGCTGTTTATTTTAGGCTTGGGGAGGAAGGACTCCCCCCCATGAAGATCTTGTCACTGGGTCCACCTGCCTAGCCAGGCTTGCTCAGGGAACAGGCTCCCACCCCTACTGCTGCCACCATTGCTGCCTAGCCAGGCTAACGGCTTGATCACCACCACTGGTCTAGTGGCCACCTCTGAAGCCCCCATGTCTCCCATGCCACCCACTGTGGTTCATCTGTGACTGCTGGTTGTTGCCTGCTCCCAAAGCAGCCACCGGATTCACCTGGCCTCTTGACTGGGCTCAGGAACCCAGAACTCTCTACTGCTGTCTGGCCTGGGGCTGACAGCTTAGCTAAAACAGCAGTAGCCTTTTGCTGCATGACAGAGATGGTTAGGGTTACCCCAACCCTCCTAGTTGCTTAGCTAAAAAAGTTGTAACACTCGGCAGTGGAGAGAATCCTTTCTCCTGCCTCTCTGGGATATCATGTGGCATGGATCCCATCCTGTGTTTCATCCTTTTCTTCCCAGAAAACTACATAGCCCAGACCTTCCAGCAGAGAAGCATACACTTCCGACTTTGTGTCCGACAAAGCCGGAGCTTCCCGGGAGAGTACCTGACAAGGTCCCAACAGCTCCCTGGAAGACACAGAACAACAAAGGGAGGTTTATTTTGGCTCATATTTTAGAGGGACAGTCCATCATGTTGGGGAGGACACGGCTCTATTTGTGGAGCATCATCTTGCCTCTTGACCTATTTGCATTCAGGAAGATAAGGAAATAATAAACTTGGGATGGAATAGGATCTGCATAACCTGCAAGGCCAGCCATTAGTGACCTATATCTACCCAGTGTGTCCCACATCTGAGAGGTCCTGCAGCCTCCCATAACTCCACCAGTATTCAAATACACGAGTCTTTCAGAGTCAGTTCAGATGGAACCTGAAGCAGTGCAGATGTCACGAAGTCTTCCAGGGCTTCTCCTGGTGTGGTATGTCCCTGTGCCTTGTGAAGCGACACAGAGATGACAGCAGACATCAGTCCACAAACAGTCCTTGCAGCAGCCAGCAGCAGAGGTGTGTGGGCATAGGGAAGTGTCAAGGTTTGAGATAGAATGCTCAGAGATAGCGTGTGCAAATTCTTCCAGTCTGAGGCACGCACAATTTTAAGTTAGCATGAGAAGGTGTGGCAACAAGTAATGAATACAAATATCATGTTTTTTTTCTGTATTGTGATTTACTCGTGGTATTTGTCAGCCTCTCAGAACTTGTAATTTTTCATGATTTTTCTTATTTAAGGTATTTACCTCAGCACCAGACTTTGTGTTCATAATCTTGTACTTTGTTCCCCTAAAAGGCTTTCTCATATTTCATCAGCTCCAGACACTATCCTGGGTGTGGGAAATGGAGAGGGGAGGGAAGCTGGAGAGGGAAAGCAGGGAATGAAGGAGGAGAGGACAAAGAGAAGGGAGGGCTTGAGGGACACCTTGGAGAGCGACAGTGTGTTAGTTGCCTGCCAGTTGCTGTTAAAAGACCAGGACTAAGGCAACCTGTAGAAGAAAAAGTTTATTTTGGCCTCTGGTTCCAGAGGGAGAGTCCACAATAGTGAGGGAGGCATGGAGGCAGGCAAGCAGAACAGGAAGCTTAGAGTTCACATTTCTAACTGCATACATGAAGAGGAGAGAGCAAACTGGAAGTGAGGCCAAACTGTAAACTCGAGGCCTGCCCCCAGCGAAGCACTTTCTCCAGCTGGGGATCAAGCATGCAGATTTCTGAGCTTATGTGGGACATTTCTTATTCACAGATATAAAGGGCAGAAATGGGTGGTAGGTAACAGGGCCTTGAACTGTGGGGCCCCGAACTGCCTTTCCCAATGGCGTTCATGACCATGTGATCGTAGTTCAGGCCTCTGATGGGTCCAGGGTCACTTTCCAGCTTTCTCCCTGAAACACAAGCTCCCTGAGAGTAGGAGCCGCATTTTGCTTAGGCGATACACTCCAGCTCATTGAACAGGCTCTGGAATTTAAGACTCTCAGTGTAAATACATTTGAATGGAGAGAGGGTAAGAGAGCAGAGGGCAGAATAGCTCAAACTACAGGAGTCACAGGCGTGTCGATCCTGGAAGACAAAAGAAGGTAAAGTGATTCAGTGTCTCCTAGTGAGTTTGCTTCTAGTATTCTAAGAGGAAGAATTCTTTCAACCCAGGGAAGCACCAATCATATATTATTTAGCACCTGCGGCTAAACCCATTATGAACAGTTGCACCCCAAGTTGTGGGAACTCCTGAGGCTGGGAAATCTGCTCCCGACTGAGAATGGTTAATCTAGTCCAACACCCTCATTATAGAGGAGGCAAGTGGAGGGTGTAGAAAGGAGGAGGGGGTTGGTGGGACAGCTCAGCAGAGAAAAGCACCTGCTGCCTACCAAGTCTCATGACTTGAGTTCAGTACCTGGGACCCACACGGTGGAAGGAGAGAACCAATTCTGCAAGTTGTCTTCTGACAGCCACATATTCACTATGAAATGGAGGGGGACACACACACACACACACACACACACACACACACACACACACACACACACTCCAAGTTCCTGATGGGCTTAGTGAAGAAGAGTCCACTTATACAACCCCTGCAGACAGGTTCCTCCACCTCCTGGAGAAGTGAGGCATTAGCCCTCCCCTGGAACTTAGCTAAGGATCCACTACCAGGCTTCCATTTGCCCCAGAATCTTCACTTCATAGGGGGAACTTATGGCCATTTTATGCCTTCAAAAATGCAATCAATGTTGATTAATAAAAGTGATTTTCCAAGGCTGCCCT
>CAJQZJ010001969.1:3088674-3113133 GCA_907164525.1 Lophiomys imhausi
TTTTTAAAATTATGAGGCAAGTTAGTATGAAAGCTGAGTTAGATATAGAACTTTAAACTCATGGAGATGGTTAGATAGTAGAATGTTAAAGTCAGGTGCCAAATACATATGGACTGGACATTGGGAATGTATGCTAAGCCATATAACTCTTATAATCGTGGCCTATTTATTTCTGTTGTTTTGTATTGTATTTATAGTTATAAGAAAAAGAACCATTAGTTGGACTGAAAGGGAGAGCTGTTGGGGGGAAAAATAAATACCTTAAACTAAAAAAAAAAAAAAAAAAAAAAGAAGGGAAGAGGATGGTGGGGCTGAGGGGGAGGAGGGTGGAAGGGTGGGACTCAGGGGGGAGTAGGGAGGGGATTGTGATTGAGATGTAACTTGAAGAAATAAAAAATAAATTATTAAAAAAAAGCAAAAAGTAATACATTTAGTGAAAAGTAAATATACCACGAAACTTAGTGTGAGGTGTGACTCCCTCCCCCTCTCTCACCTCCTAACCTCCTGCTCCTGGGCTGGTTGTATAAACTGACTCGATGGCAGCTCCGTGGTATGGACAAGGAGAAAGTTTTTCTTGAAGATTTGAGAAGGAGAACAGCCAGAGTCCAGAGCAGGGAGAGAAAGTAGTAGACTTTCTGAATATGGCTAGCAGACTGGGTTTGGCCAAGAGAGAAGCAGGAGCAGAGCAGAAAGGTAGAGGGGAGAGAGACGGGAGAGTCGGGGAGGTGAGAGATGAAGACAAAGAGCTGGGTAAAAGTGCAGGTGAGGGAGAAGAATGAGCGACATGGGGTTGTAAGAATGAGGAGCTCAGGGGAGGGGGGAGGCGCAAAGAGCTGAAATGTTAGCACGGATTCTGAAATGTGTAACAGGTACTTGTAACTAAAGAAGCCTGGAGGCCAGCATGTGCTTTAGTATCCTAACGGGCACCGCAGACAGCCATTTGTCCCTTCTGACTGTGATAAGGGAAATGCCTCCTTTTGGCAGAGGGGAACTGGCTTCACAATTCCTTAGGACTGCTGGCTTTTGTCTAACTGCCAGAGTTTGGGGGAAATGGAGTTTCCTTTGGACCTGACACTGGTCACCACCAGGATTTCTTTTGTAGCATTTTGGAAATATTATATGCATATTAAAACTTACTCACATTTTATGCACTCCCTATTCTACTTGCTGTTAACATTAAATAAATCGTATGCTTTGCCCTTTGCATTTGGTTTTAAACTTAAATATAATTTTAAAACCACCATTTTGGCTTTGCGTATTTTTCTTGGAGTGGTAAACTAGGAACTCTAAGTAAAAAAAAAACAAAAAAAAAAAACAAAAAAACAAACAAACAAACAAAAAAAACTAATGTGGTTATTATATTCCCCAGAAAACCCATTAAAATAGTAGGGATGTAGACTAAAAAGCTAAAACATAAATTATAATATAATACTAAAAATGTTTAAATAATGCAAAAGAAGTCAGGAACTGGGAAAGACAAGAAAGAAAATAGAAGTAAAAAATGTAATAAAATGGCAACCTCACCACTGGGCATGGTACACACACCTGTAATCCAAGTGCTTGGAGGATGGGTCACCAGAGAACAAACTCCAAGACTGGCCTACTCTAAGTATCAGGTCCTACTTCTCATGGACACTTGGTGATTCCAGGAATCTTAGAAAGCCCCATGGCTCTAAATCCCTCCTGTGTTGAAGAGCTATACTTCTAAAGAGTATCTATTTATCTATGTATCTACACACCTATGCACCTATGTATCTATGTATTTATCTATGTATCTATCTATCTATCTCTGTATCTATCTATCATCAATTTATCTATCAAAGTCTATCTAT
Organism: Lophiomys imhausi; assembly: GCA_907164525.1. Taxonomy (NCBI): domain Eukaryota; kingdom Metazoa; phylum Chordata; class Mammalia; order Rodentia; family Muridae; genus Lophiomys; species Lophiomys imhausi. The sequence goes on from CAJQZJ010001969.1 coordinate 3,090,507, forward strand.
TTCAAGGTCAGCTTCACCTAGATAGCAAGTTTGAGGCTAACCTGGGTTGCAAGTGACCATGTATCAAAACACACACACATCTAAATTTAATTTTGTCAATTGTATTACATTAATTACATTACATATAAATGGCCTAAACTCACCAATTAAAAGATAGATTGTCAGACTGGAAAATAAAAATAAAACAAAAATTTAAGTTATATGTTGTTTATAAGAGACACATTTTAAATGTAAAGATACACATCAATTTAGTCCAAGAGAGTGATGAAAAAGATTTACTATCCAGATAACAATCAAGGTAAGTAAAGTGATATATAATTTACAGTCACTATGAAAAATAATCCATTGGGTTCTCAGAAAACTAAAAGCAGTGTTATTTATAAATACAAAAAAGTCAGTGCTGTTGATATATCTAAAAGTGCTGAAAGCAGGATCTTGAAGTAGTATTTGCAAATGTTCTTAAAAAGAGCATTTTTTTTAGCTGGGTGTGGTGGCACATGCCTTTAATTCCAGCACTTGGGAGGCAGAAGCAGGTGGATCTCTGTGAGTTTGAGGCCAGCTTGGTCTACAAATTTACAGGGATAGATAGGTGGTCTTCAAAAACCTCAAGAGATCTGTAGAATGGCATTCAAAAAAGTTTCTTAACTTAAGGATTTTTTAATATTGAGATATGTTAGCTCCTGATAGCACCCCCTATTCTACTCCAAGTAGATAATGAACATCAAAGAATCTCCCTTTGGAGATGGCTGCATTAGTGGCAAGCTTGTCACTGGGCAAGAGCAACCCCTTGCTTCAACTGTAGACAGAATGCTGTCCAAAAAGGACAAAACTAGGAAGCAGGTAAGTTGACAGCCTAGCTCTGTCAAGACAGGATAGGTAGTCCTTCATAATTCCTGCTTTACAATTAATGTCTATCAGAGATACTGAGCCAAAAGGCTGAAGATAGATGCTCCAATGTATTGAAAGAAATTGGGGACTGTCCAGGCAGTCAGTAGTTTGTCATTTCTTAGTTTTGGAAGCTGCTGACTCTGTACTTCCTGTTTATTCAGATATATTTATGCTTCTCAGGTCTCTGATGTGGTTGAAGACTAGATAGTTATAGTCTTACAGTTAAATTTTAAGTTGTTTAGGAATTAAAAGGATGTTCTAGGTCTAAGAAGATGTTTTTTAGTTGATAATGCAAGTTAAGATGGAAAATGAGTTAGGTATAGAACTTTAAACTCATCTAGATAGATAGATAGATAAATAGAGAGATAATAGAATATTAATATCAGTTGCCAAATATGTATGGACTGGACATTGGGAATGTATGTTATATCTTATAATTTTCATATTTGTGGCCTAATTATTCTTATTGTTTTGTATTGTATTTATTGTTATAAGAAAAAGAGCCTTTTATGGGACTAAAAGGGGGAGCTGCTGGGGGAAAAAGATACACCTTAAATAAAAAAAAATAGCAGATAGGAGGGTGAGGGGAAAGAGGGTAGGAGGGTGAGACTGGGAGGGGGAGGCAGGAAGGGACTGTGATGAGATGTACCTTGAAGAAATAAATAAATGTTGAAAAAAATAAAACCCCAAAACTAAACCAAACCAAACCAAACAACCAAACAAAAAACCCAAGCATTTTTTAGCCAGGCATGGTGGTGCATGCCTTTAATGCTAGCACTCAGGAGGCAGAGGCAGGTGGATCTCTGTCAGCTTGAGGCCAGCCTGGTCTACAAAAGTGAGTCCAGGACAGCCAGGACTGTTACACAGAGAAACCCTGTCTCAAAAAAACAAAACAAAACAAAACAAAATAAGAAACAAAACCAGCATTATTTAAAACAACCAAGAGGTATAAGCCATCTAAACGTCATCCATAGCTGTTTAGATGAACAAAAAATATGTCAAAATATTACTCAGCCTTTAAAAGGAGGGCAATTCTGATATATACAAAGTATGTATGAAGATCAATGGCATTGTGCTGAGACCAACCAGTCACCAAAAGGCAAATAGTGTATAATTCTAATTCTCTAAAGTACCCAGAGTGTGTGCTATGCCATGGAGCATTCTTCAGCACTAGGAAAAGAAAATGGTGGCTATAAAAGCAGAAAGACAAACAGATTCCAGCGCAGGCAGGGAGGAATGGATGTGATATTATTTCATGTTTACAGAGGTTCAGTTTTCATGATGGAAAAGTTCAGAGATTCACTGTGTAGCAACGTGAACATCTTAACCCCGCTAAATGCTTAGAAATGGCTACAATGATAAGGGTATGTTGTGCAATTTTTATCTCAATTGGATGAAAAGCAAAATTGGAATGTCTACAGTAATATCAGACAAAGTAGTCTCAAAAACAAGGAAAGTTATCAGGAAAAAGAATGTTCCAGACTGATATAAGGATCTGTTCACTAAGGAACAGATTATTCTAGACATGCATGTACCCAACCATAGGTACCAAAGTGCACGGAGCAAAAAGGGATAATATAATTAGGAGCTGAAAAATGTAGGATTGCAGTTGGAGACTTTAACAATCACTATTCTCAAGTTACACACACACACACACACACACACACACACATACTCAGAAATAGTATAGAAGATCTATATACCCTGGTAACCAACATGACCTAATGAAAAATTCTAGGATAGTCTAGATTAGAACACATACTCATTTTTAAAAGTGACATTCTCTGTGCCCACTCAACCTTGTCTTGTTTTCCAATTTTTATTTATGTAATTACTTTTCTCATTCCCCCCTCTCCTTTTCCCTTCTATGTCTTTCCCACTTAATTATTTTATTTTGATGTGTTCTCATAACGACTTTTTTTCTCTTACCTTTTCATGAGCATATACCCTACATAGCACTATTATCACAAAATTAGGTCTTTTGTTCTTAATTTAAAAGCAAATAAATAGAATGTTTCTTTCTAAATGCAAACTGAATGATTATGTATGAGATTATTGTCTCATATAAATAACAGCACCACCAACTGGGGACCAAATGTCCAAACATGTGAGCCTATAGGGGACATTTCTCATTTAAAGCAAGCCCCTTTTTGTAAACAAGGTTCCAGTGATTTCTTCCCTTGGACTCTGCTCTGGATGTCTGCTGTAAATTGCTTTGGAAACTCACAACAAGATCCCTGGGGACTCTGGCTCCTGGGAAGGAAGGCTTCCTGGAGCAGGCAAAATTAGGATTTGAGCAGAGCTTTTATTGATGAAATGACCGTTCCAGAAGGCCATTTCAGTTCATCTCTCTAAGAAAGGCTGTCCATGTGATACAAAAACAAAGGGTCTTTCACACATGTTACCATCTTTGTTGTGTCTTTCATTACCTCTCCTTGCCCCATCAGCACCTCTCCTCTGCACTTTTCAGAGGCAGGTCCTCTGTCATTACTGTAGGTTCCCCCTCCCGAGACTCTCCATCTTACTTTAAATAGCTTGTCATCTCTCCTGGAACCAAGAAGCACAGTGCTGTGGATACTGTAGGTCCTGTGGCTCTATCCCAGCAACTTTGCTCCATAGGTATGTGACCTGCTCCTGATGCCCACAGGGACCTCCTCCTGTTCCATCATCTTTCTGGGTGAGGGATACTTCCCTCCAGTGTGGGTGGGAAGCTGCTCATGCTGTCTGAAAAAAAAAAAAGTGATCAAGTGTCTGTGCACACAAGCCTAGGTCATGCTGCCTGTGCCTGTGGGTGCGGGAACATCTGGAGATGTGTGTGGATGTGCCAGAGAACGTGTTGATAAAATGCTCTGTCCAGGTAGCCTGCATCATTGGCCAGTGTCTCTCAAAAGAACTAGAACATGAGGCAACCATGTGAGCTCTGTGTGTGTGTGTGTGTGTGTGTGTGTGTGTGTGTCCCTGAGGTTCGTGTCCAGCCAGCTTTGCAGAATAGTCAAGTTCTAGGTTAATGAGAGACCCTGTCTCAAAACACAAAGTGGAGAGAGAATCTGAATAATAACACCTTAGGTTGTCCTCTAACCTTGACGGACACAATATGCTGTTGAAAAAATTGTACCCATTTCTTGGAGAGAACAAGGACTTGGGTAAATATTGGTCAAAATATGTCAAGATTCTGAATTCTATCTTAGGCTGTGTGACTACAATGAACAATAACGAACCTTACATTTTAGAACTGCTAAGAGGGTGGTCTTTTAATGTTCTCACCATCAAAAACTAAGTGTGTGAGGTGATGATTTAACCATCCCATGATGCATTCACATATCAAGAAAAAAATCACATCAAGACCCATAAATATGGACAATCATTATTTGTCAATTAAAAAGAAATTTTAAACTGGGTATGGGGGTACACACCTGTAATTCCAGCACCAGGAAGGTGGAGCCAAGCAGGTCAAGAGTTCAAGGCCATCGTTGGCTACAAATTGAATTGAAGGCCAGCCTGGGGTACAAGAGACCCTAGCTACAAAATACAACTAAACAAATAATACATTTAAGAAAGTGACAATGAATCAATTTCTTATACAAGTTACTTCTTTCCCTTTCCATCTTCTTTTAACATGGCTATCTGGAAATATTTTTGAAATAATAGTTTCTTTTCTTTGAAATTTTCATTCATTATGCAACGCATACTGATTATATCTATCTACTACTATCTCCCTACAGATACTGTCACCTATCCTTCCTCCCAAACTCACATCCTCTTTTTATAAATCAAGGGCCATCTACTGGAGCTTGGGCAACCTACCTGAGGCCACATCCCCCACAGAAAATCAACTGCCAATAGCTCCTCTCCAGTCAAGGTTAGAATTTGGACTGGATTGCTTCTGCTCGGGTGACCACAGCTGCTGTGGGTTCATGAGTGCAACAGGCATGCTGTGTCTGGAAGGCACCATTCACAGGACTCCTCATCAGCCAGCTCTTACATTCTTTCTGTCACCTCTCTCATGTGTGAACGTGGTCTGTTCTCCCTAAACTCATAATGCAGTTTTCAGCATTGAGAGTCAGACCCGGTGCGTGGTACCTGGGTTCCAGGAGCAGAGTTCCCGTGAATGGACAGATGCTTTTCTTGATAAAGTCAACTATCACTTTTAATGGAACCGGATTACTCATCCACTCTCATATCTTCCCTTTTCCATGTGTGTAGAATCTGCTTTCTTCATTGAAGTAATGTGAGGATCTCCTTGACTGCAGGCCCTGGTCCTTGGAGATTCTCCCCTGCTCTCTCCCTCTTTCCCTCACTCCCTCCCTTATCCCCCAACTCCCAAGCCTTTGAAATTCAGTACATTCTGCATTCACAGCACATGTCAGTTTGTAGCAGCCGCCTCAGGGGCTGGACAGCACAGCTGGTAAGCGGGCCCCATAGTGGACAGCACACTCAACCCTCCTAGGCAGATCCCAGGGTTCCACCTCCTTTTCTCTAATAAGACAAATCACAGATTTCCCCTTCCTACTTCCAGAGGCCCAGAAGCTGTGCAGGCTTCCCATTCCACCCCACAGAGTCCCCACAAGGCTCCATAATGGAGGAGGGGTGAGAGTGAGTGCATGGAGTAGTCCCATTGGGGTGCACACTCTAATACAGGCATTGCAGCCTATGGGTGCCATGTTGAGTCTGTGAAGATGAACATATCCAATGCTGACTGACCTAACCCCCACAAAAGGGCACACAGCTTAAAGACAGCACTGAGAGAAGGCCACAGATTGAAGATGACACCTGTGGTTACAAGTGCCCAGGGACAAAGAAAAGGCTAAGCTGACATTTTCTACTCTTGGGACAAACTCTCATCAGCTGTGGGGTGAGATTAAGAGAGCAGCCACGGGGTCACTCTCTGTATTTCTGAACAATCAGGAAAGCTGACTACAGTGTGAATATATACCACCATCATTAAATGAGACCTTCACCCCAAGAATGTTTCATGGCTGGAGTATTAGCACATGCTATTTCAAAAATTTCACATGTGTGTTTTTTTTTTTATCACACAAGCAGTACATTTATTCCACAGGATGTTGTCCTAGGTTTCTTTAACAATATATTTGACACAGCCCAGGAGAAGCCTTGACATGTGGTGACCCCTAACACAGCGATCCCCACACAAGGGGTTTCTCAGAGAAAGGTGAATGCACTGTCTGCCTGCTTGATCAGCCTCCCCTCGATAGGTGGAGACAATCAGATGAGACAGGGGTGATGTCTAAGCATTTCCTGTTTTAATGTTTCATTCTCTGGCTTATATACAGAACCAAATGGGGGATTTCCACGTGGGCCAGTCACATTAAAGGTCATCCCATCACACCACATAGTACAAGCGTGGTAACATGGTGATCATGCACTGATCACGAGCTCGGAAGTCTTGCTCAGCCAATCAGCTACACCCACGATCGGACTTCAACTCTGCCCCAGTATCTTGTGGATGGTGTCATCTTAGATATCTCCCACAAATTAACTTTCATTTTCCCAGAAATGAGGCATTTCTCAGAAGACTCCATTTCCCGGGTCTGCTCATCGACTGAAGAATTGCTGAGGTCACATTGTACTGTGTAAATATCTGTAAGAAAGTGTATTGATTGTTAGCTGATGCAGGAGGGCCCAGCCCACTGTGGGCAGCACCATTCCCTGTGCAAGTTGTTCTGAAATGCATACGAAAGCTAGTTAAGCATTAATGTAAGCAAGCCAGAAAACAGCACATGTCCATGGCTTCTGTTTCAAGTTCATGCTGAGTTCCTGCCCTCACTTTCCCCAATGATGGATTGTGACCTGGAAGTACAAGTCTAATTAACCCTTTCCTCCCCAAGCTGCTTTTGGTCAGAGCATTTTTCATCACACCAACAGAATGAAACTAGAACACATGTGAACATAATCTTGAAACACGCATATACTTTAAAAACACCAGCTAGGTCATGTCATACTGTCCTCAAAACCTTATAACAGTCCCCTATCCTACCGAGAGTGACTCCCAAGCCCCGTGATGGCCATCTGGATCCCTCCCAAGCCTGCACCTCTGTTTCTTGTCCTCATTGCCTTATTCTGGGCTCCTGTCACACTAGCCTCCTTGCTATTTATTCTTTTACCACAGAAACACTGAAACCGTTCTACTTCATGCATTTTAAAACTTTTCATAAGCAGACTTATACTGTGTGAATTTTGATATTTCTATGGGTCTGTTTATATTGTTAAAATATGCGAATGCTAATGCTTACAGCTATGGTTCATTCATTTTCAGTGTTATGTAGTATTCCTGTACTTAGCTAGATTTCATTGTGAAAGAATTGTTCTCTGTGTTGTATCTAGTTTTTCTTTTTATGTTTTTCTCAAGTCAGATTATTATGATCATTTTGGGCAGGTACCCTGGGGCTCATGTGCTGTATGGGGCTGATAAGTGTGCATGCTTCCTATAGGTCTTTTATTCTCAGTTTCTTAATGTTTGCTCTTGCATAAACACAGACCCTTCTCTCCTCATTGTGGGCTTCCTCCATCCCTCTTTCTCTCTGCCTGTCTCCTCTGTCTGTCTTTCTGTCTCTCTGTATACATGTACATGCTCATGAGTGCAGGCACATGTGCACATGTATATGCATATGTGTGCACACATGTGTGTGCATATGGAGGTCAGAGGTCAACCTTGGGTGTCATTTATCAAAAACCACCCACCTTGGTTTTTGAGACAAAGCTTTCCATTGATTTTGAATGTGCTGATTAGTCTAGAATGGCTGGTAGGCAGGTCCTGTCTCCAAAACCTTGGCACTGGCATAACTAGCACACACCACCATGTCTGACTTTATTTTTACATGCACCCTGTGGACTGAAGTCAGGTCCTTCTCCTGAGACCAAACTCCTTCTGGCATTTTAAGAACAACTTGCATGTGACCCTCTATGAGATGTCTTCCCTTCAGTTCTTGACCCTATTACTTGGGACATGATCTGTACCAGACATTCCTCCATCTGCAGTCCCCAAATGATAATTCTCTTAATAAAACTAGCTCTCTGAGTGTATTCAGACCTGCTATATTCAGACATGCCACTTCCTGGGTGGCTTACCAAAAACAGCAGTTTGTTTCTCATAGGTTGGAAAGCTGAGAGCTTCAAGGTGGAGATGCTCGCAGATGTGGTACCTGGGCTCCCTTTCTGGCCCATAGATGGTACCTTTGGGCTGTGCCTTCACATCACAGAAGGGGAAAGCAGTCGATCCTGGGGTTTCTTGCAAGGACATAAATCCCACTTGGGAGAGCTCTCCCTGAGCCTCTCCTAATACTATCCTTTGGGAGTTATGACAGTAACAGATTGTTTTGGTTAGTTTTAAATGCCAATTAGGCTCAACCTGGGAAGAGAGTCTTAATGAGGAATTCTCTTACATCAGGTTGTCCTATAAGCATGTCCCTGGGAAATTGTCTTGATTGACATTTGATGTGCGAAGACCCAGCCCACTGTTGGTGGCACCAATTCCTAGGCAGAGGTGGGGGTGGGGTGGGTCTTGAACTGTATGTGAGGGGTGAAAGCTAGCTGAGAGCAAGAAGCGCAGATCCATGCATGTACTCTGCCTGCTCTTGACTGTGGATGAAGTGCTTTGAGTTGTGGAATCCTGCCTTGATTTCCCCATAATAATGGCCAGTTACCTGGAATTCTGAGCCAAATAAATCCTTTCTTCCCTAAGTTGCTTTGGTCAATGGAATGCACTTTTGAATGTACAAATGTTCAGATAATAGCATCTTCCTAACCCCACGCTGCTGGATGGAGACGATCTCTCCACCTGATCTCTGATGTGATGATCACCCCCGGGCCCATCCCTAGAGCCCTCTGTAGCTGTCCCACCTGCTCTCATCTACCTATCATTCACTTCTTGGGAGACGGTTGGCTTGTTCCCAGAGCCCTCTGGGTGGATTAAATTTGCTACAATGACTATAGGGTCTAGGTGCTGGGACAGGCACCATGTCATATGGACATAAAAAGAATAAGAGATGGGCTGGCAAGATGGCTCAGTTGGAATAGGTGTCTGCCTACAACCTGAATTCAGTCCTCAGAACCCAGACAGCAGAAAGAGAGCCAGCTACACTTGTGGCATGGCACACGTGCACCCTCTCCTCCCACAAGCTATTCATTTAAAGAGAAAATGTTGTTTCCATAGATGCTAAGTAGAAGGCTCCAGAAAGACACACAGACAAACAAGCATGAAGGGGGCTGGCCAGGCTGGTGTCAAGGAAAGGCTACTGTCCGGCCCACTGGGGTGCATCCTCCAGTGTGAACTGAAGGGCAGAGAGCATGGTTACCCCCATTTCTGTGCCTTGAATTTGCAGTCTAAAGTTGAGGTATGGTAGAAGCCAAAAAGTATATGTTCATACAAACAAACAAATGAATGCTGGGTTGAAAAAATCTCCTTAGTCATGAAAACAAATGACCAGAAAAGTGAGTGTAGACGAAACAACCTGTAAAAATCTAGAAGGCTTTAGCAAGCACCCTTGAGTTCACACTCTCAGTTAAAGCAAAAGAAAGAAACAAGCTGCAGTCCACAGACAGTGGGTGTGGTTTATGAATCTGGAGTCCCACACTGGAAGGGTGACTTTGTCTCTTCAGACAGCAAGGGAACTGACACACGTACAATTTGCTATAATTGTTTTATTATTATTTTTTCATGGGCTGGCAAGATGGCTCAGCATGGAATAGGTTTCACTGCATGTGCCTCTGTGCACCCCAGGCATGCAATGCCTCAGGGTGCCAGACAAGGGTGTTGGATCCCTGGGAAGTTACAGCTGGTTGTGAGGGACACCTGGGTGCTGGGAACCAAAGCTGGGTCTGTAGAAAAGTGTAAACACTGCTTTTAACCACTGAGCCACCTCTCCAGCCTCAATATGAAGTTTTTGACTGTTGCTCTGGGGGTTAGACACTTTGTTAGTGAAAAGACACAACCAGAGCAAGTAGGTAAAAACTCTTGAGTGGGTGATAAGGTCGTATTGATGTTCATGACCAAACCATGCCATTTATTTGTCTGGAAAGGGGAAAAAGTTTTTTTTTTTTATTGCTAGGTTATATTTTGTGTTGTGAAGAATAAATTATTTGGTTGCTGTTGTAATTTTCATATTTCAGATGAAATATGAAGTTTTAAGGTCTTCCTATGTGTGTTGTATTAAATAGATGCTTTTGAGATTCAAGGTGCATAGGAGTTTGATTTGCTTCATTTTGCTCTGAACAATCCATTTCCAGTTGTTAATTCTCTAGTGCTACCAACTTCAACTCCAAAACCAAGATGCTGATATGAGTCAGGCTGCTGTCGAGTTGTTTGTATGTTATAAATGGTCTTGTTTGTATTACACTCTTATCTGTTATTGCCCTTTCTACGCAAAGTCTCTATTATTCTCATTTCAAAGCATGAAGGGATTATGAGAGTGCAATAATTAGAAATGTGATATTCTTAATTTGTTCTATATTACCTAACTTGTTGTCTATATTGCTTTAATTTGTAGCTATCAGCATAACATTAGTGTGTCTGACAAAGAAAACTAAATGTTAGGAGTTTTATAGAAATAGTTAAAGGATATGTGTATCAGTATGAACTTTCTATGCCAGCCTCAACTCCTGAACAATGACGCTGAGACTTATATTTATTATTAGTTTATGGCACAATAGCTGGGCAGATTCTGAGTTGTTTATTTATTTATTTTAAGACAGGTTTCTCTGTGTATCCTTGGCTGTCCTGGACTCACTTTGTAGACCAGTCCAGGCTGGCCTTGAACAAATAGAGATCTACCCGCCTCTGCCTCCCGAGTGCTGGGATTAAAGGCGTGCACCGCCACGCCCGGCAAGTTATTTTAACATAGGCAATATTACTCTATGTCCCAGCCAAGTGGCCCGTTATCTTTCATTCTTAGTGTATTAGTCCTTGCTCCTTTCTTTGTGTCTGGCTGGTGACAGACATGGGCCAGTAGAATGCTCTTTTTAAAAATGTATGTGCATGTGTGTATGTCCGTGTGTGGTTATGTGCACATGAGTGCAGAAGAGGCCATCAGATCCCTTGGAGCTGGAGTTTCAGGTGGCTGGGACCCATCCAGCATGAGTGCTGGGAACTGAACTCAGAGCTTCTGCAAAAGGAGCAAATGCTCTTAACCACTGAGTCATCTCTGCAGCCTGAGTCAGGAGAATTAGGTGTGCTAGAACAGAATAGGTGTGCTCGGGGCTGGAGCTGGCTGGCCTAGCATACCTGAGGCCTGGTTTGGATCTTCAGTACCACCTGAAATGGGATGGTGGAGGCACACAGTCCCAACTGCTGCATTGGTGGAGGTGGCAGAATCAGGATTTCTGTGTCATTCAGTTCAAGGCCCACCCAGACTACACAAGACCCTCTCTCTAAACAACAAAAGAAAAATGGCTCACCCAACACATTCATTCCTTCAACAAACATGATCAGAATAGCCACCAGGCACCAGTTGTTGTCCCAGGAGCTGGGAATTCAACAAGAACGAGATAAAGAGACTGTTCTCACTGATCTTGCTCTGGGGCAGGCAGAGTTTGCCCGTCAGTGTCCATTCCTAAGGCTAAAGGTAAGCATGGAGAGTGAATGAGGTCTGCGGCTCCTGACAGAGGAGAGCCAAATAAGATGCCACTTCAGGTCATGGACAGATGATCCTAGGCTGGGTGGAGGCCAGAACCTGGAGCCAATATCTTTGCTGCCACTCTGTCCTCAGTGACCTTTGGTCTTTTCCATTAGGTGGCTGGGATGGATCCTGGGCAGGAAAATATGAGCCTTTTCTACTTTCCCAACAGCAGGGCCGTGCACACAGTAGGCCATCCAGCTTTTATGGAGGCAACTGGGTGCTTATCAGACTTTCACTGAGTATGGGATTTCTGGAAACCAGGCTGGGAGCTACAGGGTGAGTTGGCCGCTCTGGGGAGTCTGGTCAGGGTCACCAGGATCATGTGGCCTTGTTTAGATGCTTGGGATTTTATTTTGGAGCCTGTGTCACTTGGCTCTGTGTGTAGGGACGCTACTTTCCATCACCTCAGTACTCCGCATTGCTGTGGCTCTGAGCATGGCATTCTTTTGATGTTCAGGGCAGATGGGGGGCTCTGGTTCTGCTCTCCTTCCATCTTTGTGCAAACCCCCAGGGTTCCATTGGATAGAATGACTGTAGTGTGCTTTGAACTTGGTCATTCTCATCTTCAAAATTATTATTTTATGTGTATTGATGTTTGCGCACATGCATGTCTGTGTACCGTGTTCATGCCTGATGCCAACAGAGGCCAGAAGATGGAGTTGGATCCCTTGGAACTGGAGTTACAGACAGTTGAGAGCCACCAAAAAGATTCTGGGAATTGGACCTGTGTCCTTCGCAGGAGCAGCCACTGCTGGTGCTCCAGCTGCTGTCTTCACCCCCTCCCTCTTCTGAGAGCTTTCCTCCCCCCAAGATTTTGGCATCTGAGGTTCAACTTCTCCACTTGTCTTTTCCTCCTCACCTCTCTCCTCTTTTTTCTCTTTCCTGCTTCCCTTTTCCCTTTCTTCTCCCCAGTCTCTCTCTGTCTCTCTCCAAATTCTCTCCCATCCCTCTTTCTTCTCCTCTGTGTCTATCCCCTCTCCCTCCCCTCTCTTTTCTCCTTTCTCCTCTCTCTTTTATTCCCTTTGATGTCCTGCTCTGTCTTCTCTTTCCTCCTTTCCTCTCCCACCTCCTGGGCTCTCTCTCCTCCTTCTATACGTTTTTCCTCTCATTTCCCTTCCATCTTCCTCCTCTCCTTTACTCCCCCCCCCTTTTTTTTTTACAAGAACCAGCAGGCCTGATTTTAAGTGTCTGCCTTCATAGCTAGCTGCTTACCCAGGGTGACCCCCAAGTTCAGGGAAGAGTTTTCCCTCTCTAAGCGGATCTCCAAATACCTCTCCCATAGCCTCTTCATGCTTGACATTACATCCCTTCACCAAACAAAGCCTTCCAGTCCATAATGAAGGGTCACAAAAAAAAAACAATGCATGTGTGCTTGGCATGGCCCCAAAACAAGGCACTTTTGGCCTCGATGCTGTGGCTTCCTTTGCCAGGAAGGCCTTCCTCATGCACTTTCCTTATCTGGGCCCTTTAAGGGACTCTGTAGCCATTTCCTTCCCTATGGGGTGTTGTCATTGGTCTTTATTGGTTGCAAGACATAGACTGACTCAGACTGGTTCATCCAGGCTGGGGATCAGCATGGCAAGGATAAAGCCAATAAGGAGGTGGACTCCTGGACTCCATAAGAAGATCCAGCAATCTGCTTCTTGAAAATAGATTCTATGTCTTATATATTGTGATGAACACATCAAAGACCCCTTAAGGGAGATGAGATCTAGTTAACAAACAGCTCTGGGAAAGATTTTAATTCATGCTAACACACAACCGTCTATTGTGAGACAGAGCATAGATTCTCAATGGGAGTGAATGCTGAACTAACACATAATTTCATACACAAAGGCTGGAGGTGGGAAGAGGACAGGCAAAAAGGCTTTGTCACTTGGATGAGGCCCTAAACATCCCATCAATTCCCCTGGGACCTGTGAGTGACCTCCATTTTTCCAGTTCCCACAATGTAGAACTTGTATGTGGCCTGCTGAATTAACACCAGTACCCCCTCCCCCAGGCACCAATGGTGAGAAAAGAGTCCTTCAGACATTTTCTCTTGAAGCCAATGCCAGAGAGACAAGATCTTCGCAGTTCTCTTGGCTTAGATTCCAGCCCAGGGTGAGTCCTTCCCTACCATTCAGAGACATGTCCTTTTTTCTCTCACTTTAAATCTTCCCCAACAGGTCTGCTAACAATGAGGGGCTCTGATGAGCTCTTAGGTTCTGTTCTCCAAGAATGGTGTTGTCAACCTGGGCTCCTGGCACCTTGTTCTTCATAGACACAGAGGAAGTGGAGCTTTCTCTCCACCCCGACCTCATCCTGAGTCCCAGGGGCCTGCTGGTGTGGTACCCTGAGAGGCCAAAGAAGGGGAGTCAAATCAGGGGAGCCAATCTCTCTTGCCATAGGTGCAGGACCTTGCTCTGGCTGCGTTTCCACACTCTCTTCAGGAGGAGAATTCTGCTCATTTAGCATCCCTGTCCGATGGGTCCTCCATGTGTGGACACTGTCCTCAGCATTGGATTGCATGGGCTTGGCTACCAAAAAATACACCACTCACTCTATAGTGGCGTAAGCTGTCTGGATGTTCATTGGCTCGATGTTACAATGAGGCCCCAGCTAGGGGCCCAAGGCTGATGGCCAGTGGCCTAGCACTGCTACCGGGAACCTAGCTGTCGCTGCCTTCTCTGCTGTTCTCTGTCTCCCCCGAGATGGCAAGATGGATACCCTAGCTCCTAACAGCATTGAAAAGATCAAAGGCAAGGGCAAGGCACAAAGGAGGCTTTTCTTCTATTTTTGGTGGAGAAGGACTTCCTTCCAAGGAGTGCTCAGCAGACTCCTCTTTAGAGTTCATTGACAGTGCCTGGGTCACATGACCCTAAGCCTAGTCCTAGACCAACCACAGGAAAATGGGTGTGGAATAGCACTGCTGGCTGCCTTGGTCCAGCCATAGTCATGGCTCATTGAAAGGGTATTAGCATCACTTAGGAGCTTGGACTCTAGAGCCAGATGGCACAAATCACAGCGCGTATGTCCCTAAGCAGCTATGTGCATGTAAGCGAATTCCATCAAACACAGACAAAGAGGGAAGCTTTTCTCCTACATCTCTGGGGGTAGCTGATACATCAGCTGGCCCTCTTCTACAGGAATCCTGAAGCTCAGGACAGGCGACAACAATGGGGTTGCCATTGAGGAATTAGTACATAAGTACTTGCGACAGGTGAAACAGTCCTGGGAAAACAGAAGCCCAAACAAGAGGGTCAAGCCTGTGGCTCTGAGCATCGCATGGATCACCAGCAGGCTTCATTTTGGCTGGGGGCTTTGGTGGGGTTCAAGGTCAGCAGCCAGATTCAGTTGCTTACTCTATGAAAGGCTATTGTTTAAGACTTAGCTTGCCATAGGCATTTCAGAACAGCTCTGTGGGATTCACACCCTAGTGGAAGATAAGGACTGAGTAAGGAGGATAGAGCCCCAAGGCCCACTACTTAAAGGTGGACAGGGACAGAGCAGCTGGAGGAGAGCCAGGAGAGCCTCGGGCAGAGGCATGGACACTTAAAGAGAACAGGGCACTGTAGATGTGCTCTCTTTTGCTGAGTTGAGTACTTCGCTACTGTGCACAAAGCCTTGACTCAATCCCACTCACAATTAATATAAATTTATATTTATTTTATAATATAATATAAATATTTTATATATTTTATAATATAATATATATAATATGAATATAAATATATTATATATTTATATATAATATATAATATAAATATATAATAATATATTTGTATATAATATGATATAATGTAAATATAAACATTTACATTTATTATAACAAATAAATTAATAAAGCAACAGTCAAAAGAATGGCATAGAACCCAGCTGAGCCCAACTCATGTGCCCTCAAATGAACTCAATATCCTTGAAGATTTCTCTCTTAGTTACTTTTCTTTTTTTTTTTTTTTTTTTGGTTTTTCGAGACAGGGTTTCTCTGTTTAACAGCTCTGGCTGTCCTGGACTCGCTTTGTAGACCAGGCTGGCCTCGAACTCGCAAAGATCCGCCTGCCTCTGCCTCCCAAGTGCTGGGATTAAAGGCGTGCGCCACCACCGCCCGGCTTCTTAGTTACTTTTCTATTGCTGTGACAGAACACCATGACCAAGGCAACTTTTGAAAGGAAGTGTTCATTTAGGCTTACAGTTTAAGAGGGAGAGTTTATAATGGTGGTGAGTCACGGTGGCAGTTGGCTGGAGCAGAAGGCCAAGGGATCACATCTTCAACTGAGCATGAAGCAGAGAAAGTGGAAGTGAGGAGAGGTTAAGAAGTTTCAATGTCCACCCTCAGTGATGTACTTCCTCCAGACTGCACCATCTGCCCACCTAGTGCCACCAATGGGGGACCAAGTGCTCAAATACCTGAGTCTATGGGGGTCATTTCTCAGTTACACTACATGTTCTACATTTCTCGTCTATTTTAGAGGAGTCTAAGTGGTAGATAATGTGTTAAGTAAGTTGGAGAGATCGAACTCCACAAAGTTGTCCTCTGATGTCCACACATGTGTCCTGGCAAGACAAGAGCAAGTCTGTCTGTATGCCTACATGGGAAGGCAAAGGCTGACATGGTACGTGCACAGTGGCTAATGGGTGCTCACGAATTACTTGTTATTTGTGCTTCCTTGTGGTGTTAGGAAGGTCATTTCTATTGTCCTGAGAGCAGAGGATGAAGGTATTTCTTGTTCAGACAAGAATTCTTGTCTGTGGGAAGGAAATGGAACAGAGGGCAGAGTTGGAGGATCTTACTGCATTTCTAGAGCTGAGAGAAAACTTCTGGACCTAGGGGGAAGAAAAGACAACAGGGCACATGGCAGTGAAACAGGGCCATAGGCCCAAGGCATTCCCACACCTTCCTCGCTATCTATAAAATGGTGACAGTGACAGTACTCTGCAGCAATCCTTCCTCTCTGGGCCCTAGGATCCCAGGGCTGAGAGCAGCCTGGAACTCCACAAGCCACCTCCCGTAATAACTCCTTTGCTGCCTCCTACAGGCCACTCCAGGATGGCCATCCTCTCCACCCTTTCTTTCAAGGTGCAAATAAATGACCTTGCCATTGTCCCATCTGGCTCACAGACCCACTGTAGTCTGGGGTGTCCAAGGCAGCACTGGGGAGTTTCCAAGTGTTCCCTCCTCCTACCATAGGCAGGGAAGCTGTTTTACCATGTAGGAAATGGAGCCATAAGCCAGTGAACTGTCTATCATCCCATGGCTCAGAAAGGAGGATCCAGAACCTGGTCCCAGGGTCTTGCAGCCCAGGTCTGTCTGTGGAATAGCAAGGGCTCATGTGCCATGCATTGGATTTCTTCTTACTGAGTAGTTTTCTGACAGTGTATATCAAGATAAATTTCACTCACTCCCTCTTTTACAGCTCTGGGGAAAAAAAAAAATCTACTTTTCTCCCAATCTCCCCTCTAAGTATATCCTGAAGGTCAGAACTCCATCCGGAACCGCCCAGACACCCGTAACCAGTTCTCACCTCTCTGATAGTCTGGTTTTGGGAAATTAGTCTATTTCCAGCCTGCCTCAAGGCATCCCTTGGGGCCCACAAAAACCAGCAATTTAGGTGATGACCTGTAAGGTCCATCTGCTGACGTCCCATTCCTGTTTTCTTTAACCACTTGCAGTAGCAGTAGCAGCAGCAGCAGCGGCACTGCTTGCATGGTAGGTGACAAGTATGTCCACTGTATCCCACCAAGGAGCAGGGAGAAGTTTCCAGCGTTGATTGCATTCTCAGGTAGAGCAAATCCGGTGGTATTTGAAGAGGGGAATTTAACTTGATAGTTTATATTCTGCATAGGTTCCTCCTCTATTTGAATCAAGTAAACAGCTCCCTACTGCCACAGCTGTCTCTGCAACAGAGAAGAAATATGGTGTGTGTGTGGGATGAGGCTCAAGGGGACTACAGGACCCTAAGGACTGGGGTGGCTGGCTTAGTGTGGATAAAGGCTAAGCTGGGTGCAAAATATTCTGTTTTTCATCCTTCCCTGGCCTGGGTAGGCTCAGAATAAGTGACCATCAAGCCCCCTTGCTCTGAACCTCACACCGGGGAGCTCAGTCGAGGGGACTAAAGTTTGGGGCCTGAAACCCGGAGACAACTTCATCCCAGTTCCATGCAGGGCCTTGGGCCATGACTTGGAGGATTCCAGGGAACTGCAAGCTGAGTCCACCCTGTCCAGGGTGAGGTCAAATGGACCCCATCAGATGTCAGTAGTTGCTTTGTCTTTTCCAGGCAGAGTTTTTCTGTGTATCCCAAGGTAGCTTTGAACTTGTGATCCTCCTGCCTCTAGCCCTGAGTGCTGGCATTACTGCTGGTATGCACCACCGGGCCTGTTATATGGACAGAGAAATCCACACAGTTGCAGCTTGCTTCTGAATCCTTCACCCAGTCTGGGACTCCAGTTGGTTAGGCAGCAGTCCCTCTTGCAGGAAGGTGAGATCACACAGGGTCCTCCTATGTCTGAGAAAGTGCCTGTACTGTCTCTCTTCTCTCCATTCCCCAACAAAGCTTACCTTGGGACAGGATCTATGAAAGTACTTTGGTATGTTTCCTGAGAGATATCAAGTCTACTCTTAGCCCTGAAGTGACACCTGGCTTCCTTCGCCTCAGAGTTCAACTCAGGGGGCAAGTCACAGACCCCTAGTGGGGGACCGTGCAAGCCCAGGGGTGGCGGTGGTAAGCAGCTATTGTGCTATCTCGTCATTGGTTCTTGCTTTGACTTAGCATCCACAACATGAAGTGACTGAGGCAGTGTGCACATGAGTACACATGTACACACACACACACACACACACACACACACACACACACACACACCCTACCTGCTCCCACAAAGGGCTGAATCCTTACTCCTCAGTGAGTGCACAGGACCCCCCCCCCCCTCGTTGGCACCCACCTCCTGCTTAGCATTCAAAAATTAGGCCATATGAATAAATTGGCATCACTCACTTCGCTTTGTAAGCCTCTGGGAATTTTTATACAACACTCTCATTAAAGGAGATGGTGAAAGCCGAGGCCGTGTTCCATATCCACTCTAAAAAGAAATGTTAGTGGGCCTGAAGATGGCTTAGAGGGTAAAGTACTTGCCTTGAAAACACGGGGACCTGAGTTCAGTTCCCAGAACTTATGTGAAAATGTTGGGTATGGTGATGCATGCTTGAAATTCCAGCATTAGGGAGGAGGAGCCAGGGAGGTCCCGGGGACTCTCTTATCATGTCGCCTACATGGGGAGTTGCAGGTTAGTGAGAAATCATGGTACTTTAATGACCCCTGAGGTTACCCTCTGAATTTCACATGTTAGTATGTGCGTGCCTGTGTGTGTGTGGAAATGTGTGTGTTGCCTTAATCACAAACCAGGACTGAAGGACCAGCTCCTGGCCCATTTTCCAGAAACACCCTGTCCCCCACAGGTTCTTGTGTCTGAACGTGTGGCCTTCAGTTGTCAGCACTATTTGGGGATAATAGGAGGACCAGCCTTACTGGAGTATGTCACTGGGGGTGGGCCTTGAAGGCTTACAGACCTTTATTTCCTGTTCTTATCCTCTGGTTGCCATGTATGAATGAAATGTGACCAGCTAGCTTCCTGTTCCTGCCACATGCTTTCCGGGTCTGTTGCTCTGCCTTTCTGACTCTATCTCTCTGAACTGTAGGTTTCTTCCTTACATTGCTTTTGATCATGTGGTTTTTTTTTTTTTTTAAATCACAGCAACAGAAACGTAACTAACACTTTCTTAGTTAGGGTTGATATTGCCAAGATGAAACACCAGGACCAAAAGCAATTTGGAAAGGAAAGGGTTTATTTGATTTACACTTCCACATTGTAGTTAGTCTATGGTTGAAGGAAGTCAGGACAGGAACCTGGAGGCAGGAGCTGATGTGGAGGCCATGGAGCGGTGCTGCTTACTGGCTTGTTCCTCGTGTCTTGTTCAGCCTGCTTTATTCTAGAAAGAATCCAAAACTACCAGCCCAGGGATGGCACCACCCACAATGCGCTGCCCCCTTCCTATTAATCTCTAATTAAGAACATGTCCTACAGGCTTGCCTACAGCTGGATGTTACAGAGCCATCTTGTCAACTGAGGTTCCCTCCTTTCAGGTGACCCTAGCTTGTGTCAAGTCGTCATAAAACTAACCAGCATAAATATACACCAGCCCGAGCTCCAGGTTTCTTGTCTGTCGCTGTGTTGTGACTAGAAATCTAATGCTCCCTCAGCCACGATGTCATCACCGCCATGCAGTTTATCCACTGAAGCGGTTTCTGTGAGGGAAATTGTCCCAGTGACATCAAAAGTAGCAGATCCATCTCTCAGAAGTTCTGCTCTCCCACGCGCCTTCCTTCTCATGTCAAGCGGGTTGCAGCTTTCTTCAGGCCTTCGGACCTGCAGTGACCACCCATTCTCCCCTTTCCTGGCCGTGTCCTTCCTGACTGGTACACCAAAAACCAGCCCTCCTCTCACACTCTCTCCTCGGTGCCTGGGAAGAAGCCAGCGGCGGGCAGGTATTTTGTAAGCATTGGTTGAGTGAATGAACTTTGGTAGCAGGATGGGAGTGAAGCAGAGCCCGCAGAGCCCGCAGTCCCGCAGCACAGTGTTACCCAGCAGGATGGAGCACTGAAGTAGAGGCTGTTTGCTTAACTGTCCTCTGCGCGACTGAGAGGCACCTCAGTCATGGGACCTGAGGGCGAAGGAGAGGGAATGGGTGGCAAGCAGCAGGCGGATTATCATGCCCAACATCTCTGTTTTATTCCAGGCTCCCTTAGCTGAGCTCGCTCACTTTCCCAGTTCCTCTTCATGCGCCATTCATTTCTGTCCCTGCCAGTTCTTGCAGGGAACTAGTGAGTGATGATAGGCCCTTAATTAGACTGAGAGCTGAGTCACTGTTGTCCCTGGTAGTCAGTGCAGGGGGTCAGAGGTCTGATCTCCAATCCCAGCAGCACTTGCAGCTTCTCCTCCACGCTCCTGCTCTATCCAGCTCTATCCAGCCGTTATTTCATGCAGAACAAATTGCTTCCCAGGATCCTGGACTGTGGGAAAGAACCCAGAATGGGGGGGCTATTGCCTGGAGCTTTGGATGAGATTTGAGAGTGTGTCCCTTTCTGTGATGCTAGCCTGTGAGTGGCAAAGGCTGAGCCAGGAGCCTAGGTTTGCATGTGGCTTCACCTCCCGGCTGTCAATTTTCTCCTCCATAAATCCTCAGAATTTAACAAGATCAGGAGCTTTTACATGATGTTTACAGCACCCAGGAGAATGAGAGTGACACAGGCTGGATGTTACACGAAACCAGAGAGAACAAGACATAAGCATCTCCTGGGAGAGGTTTACTGGAGTTTGTACACACTGGAGGGGTGGGCTTCGAGCAGTAGAGCTCTCACTTTGTTTCCCACTCTGTGATGAGTAACTATTAAGATTTCACAGGAAAGCCAGCCTAGAATTCCTGTACTGAGGAGTGGAGATAGGAGGAGATCCAGGCTATCCTCAGTGACATAGCAAGTTTGAGGTTAGCCTGGGCTACATCAGATGCTGTCCTAGAAAACCAACTCTCCCCTTCCAGTAAATATCTCATTTGAAAGCTAGGTTTGATAGTGCACACCTGTTATCCCAACATGTGGGAGGAGGAAGCAGGGGGATCAGGAGTTTAAGGTCAGTCTTGCCTACATACAAAGTTGAAGCTAACCTAGACTATACGAGACCCTGTCTCATGATCCTCAAACTACAAAAAGAAATTCCACTGAAAACAAAAGCTTCTTCCACTGACACTTGGGAAATCTCACAACTCTGGAGGTCATGGATCCTAGATTTTCCTCTAGGTTTGGGTTTGGGCACTTATGTCTTTTGCCCAACAGAAGCAATAAATCCCAGGTGTTATGAGGCAGTTTTGTTTTTTCCACTGAGAGAATCTCTGAGGTGATGGTGAGAGCAGTTAGGCAGGGGACAACCTTCATGGACAAATATGACTCTGTACTCAGTGGCACAGGTACCCACTGATCCACTAGAGACACAGATGGAGGTCTGTCTGGCATGAAGCAGCATTTCACCGGAGGAAATATGACAAGGACACATGGAACCTGGAGCACTGAAAAAACAGAGAGGGTATCTCGAGCCCCTGACCATGACACCCACTTCTGAGCCTTTCACAAGCACAGAGTGGGCCCTGTTCCATGGCACCTTGTCCCGGCCTTGATGGGTATTGGTGAAATTGAGGCTCGGTGAGAGGGAATGCAACTAGAGTCAGTAGGGAAAAAGCCCAAGAGAATCCCTGGAAAGAAAAACAGGAGTCAAGATACAGTCTAACTTGGGGGTCCAGAGATGGCACAGTTGGGAAAGTGCTTGGTGT
Source organism: Lophiomys imhausi (assembly GCA_907164525.1). Classification (NCBI taxonomy): domain Eukaryota; kingdom Metazoa; phylum Chordata; class Mammalia; order Rodentia; family Muridae; genus Lophiomys; species Lophiomys imhausi. The sequence continues at coordinate 3,112,383 of CAJQZJ010001969.1, forward strand.
ACAAGTGTGAGGACCTGAATTCAGACCCCAACACCTGCATAAAAACCTGGGCGCAGTGGTGAACATTGGTAAGCACCCGGGGCTTGCTGGCCAGCCAATCTCGCCAAATTCACGAGCCCCCATTGCGATAAGAGACCCTACCTCGAGGTGGAGAGCCATTAAAGAAGACAATGGATGTTATACTCTAAACTCTGTACATATAGACACATGTGTATTTGCATCAGAATATATAAGTTCACATATGAACATATATACACATATACACTTAAGAATAAAGAAATAAATATATAAAAAAAAACCAGTGTAACTCACCAGGTGAAAGAACTTGCACCTTGCTGAGGTCATGGTGACACTACACACAGACCTTTTAGGAGTGGTGGGTCTGAGGTGCAAATTCAGAAACCCCAAGATGAGCTAGTTTAAGCAATATGACATCTGTTCTCATCGCAATGAGAGTCTGGGGTGAGGGTAGACTTCAGAACGGCACAGATTTGAAGTAGCAAAGGCACATGGAGAACACAGCAGGAGTGAGCCGGCTGTGCTTGGGGAAGCCAGGGGAGCCTTCCCCAGCTCTCCCTGTCTAATAGCTTCCACCTCTCAGGGCTCAGTGGTCAGGATGGGTGGTGCTTTGTAGAGGTCAGGCTGGTTGAGGGGTGGGCTGGGTTGGTAGCCTGGGCACTAGCTACAAGGCTGGTGGAGCAGTAGTGTGTGTGTGTGTGTGTGTGTGTGTGTGTGTGTGTGTGTGTGTGTG
>CAJQZJ010001969.1:3121448-3142399 GCA_907164525.1 Lophiomys imhausi
GTTGTGAGCTATGCAGTGGTTGTCTCTGTTGTGAGCTATGCAGTGGTGTTTCTCTGTTGTGAGCTATGCAGTGGTGTTTCTCTGTTGTGGGCTGTATGGTGGTGTGCCTCTGTCATGTGAAACGCCTTAGCCCATAGAGCTCTTTGCTTTGTCAGCTGTAAGAAGCCAATAAAAATCTATATAAATGGGTCTCCTGGCACAACACAGACCTGGCTCAACCTCATTCACCAAGTGAGTGTGGTTGCTTCAGTTCTAACCTAAGTGGATTTTTGCTGATGTTCTTCTGTGTAGTCACAGGGGACATCCTGGATGGTGTTGCATCCCATGTTCACACCTTGAGCCAGCTTGAAGCTCTGGAGCATCACTCCTATGCCTACTCTGACTTCTTGGGTCCAGTCTGGCAGTGTCCCCTTAGACCAAGGAGCTTCTGAGCTGCAGGAAGGAAGGGGATGCCTGAGAGGTTACTTGTTGCTACAACCAAACACCTGGTAAGAAGCAATGTGAAGGAGGAAGACTTTGTTTTGGCTCACAGTTTGGAGTTACACAGTCTGTTCTGGACAGGAAGGGATGGCAGTGTGAGTGGCTCATGTCTGTCACATGTTGGCAGATAAGAAAGCACAGAAAAGAGGATGTAAGTATTTGGGTTGGTTTCTTCTTTCTTCCCTTTTATACAGCCTGGAACCCCAGCCTGAGAGAAGGTACCACCCACATTCCAGGCAGGTCTATCCTCATAGACTTACCCACAGGTACATCTCCTTAATCCTGATAGTTATCCATCCCAGAGTGCGTATCCCTGGAGACAAACCTGAGCTGTGCTTGGTAGTCCAGGAGCTTCCAGGAGCTGGTGTCCCTAATTTCCTAAGCAGTGACTGCTTCACCAATGCAACCTACTAGATTTTTCTTTCTCTGCCTCCTGGCTTCAGTCACCTCCCAGTACAGTTAGCTACTGCTCACAAATGTTTCCTTTGAGGTTTGCCTTTGAAGGAACCCAGATGAAGACAGGATGACTCAAGGAGATGATGTATGGATGTACTGACAGCGTGTGGCAAATGGTAAGCACCCAATTCATTTTAGTGCGCCTGATGGGCCATTTGTAAAGTGTAAGTGATGTATAGTCAGCTACAGGGTTTGAAAGAGAAGGTACATGTGCATATGTCAACCCCCTAAACTGGTCAATATTTTGTGAGAGAGGGGTTGTCACTCAATAGCCACTGTGATGTGTGGCCTGATCTCGTGTCTATCAGGAGGAAGTGTGAACTCTGTAGCTCTTCAGTCATTACAAAGCACCCCTAAGGGTTCAGTTGCCATGGGAATGTATGCACATGTGCAAATGTCCTAAAACAGTGTTTAAGGGGCAGCTGGTCATCCACTGACATTTCAGTTTCAGCTTCTAGTCTTGGCTGGAGCTGGGCAGCCTCCACCATCTGCTTCCAGGAAAGGCTTGATTTATTTCATCTGTTGCCCAGCTACTGGGGTGCCAGGAAACACAGCCACAGTCTCTAGAAGCAGGAGAGACCAAGCAAACCAACAGTTTCCCCTTCTCTGCACGGACAGTCAATTTACTTTGCCTCCCATGATGCCGAAGCCTGTCTGGCTGTGTGGTAAAATGGACGGGAGGCTGTGTTTCAGGGCCCATGTGATGCTTTCTGAGGGCAACACCTGCTTGAAGAAGTCCTGCCAAGCATGTTGAAGAAGTTAGACAGAGTCATTTTGGCCATTTAAATAAATGACAAGATTGTTCCCTGTGTTTACGGCTGTAATAAGGATACTCAGAGCAGATAACTCATTGTTGTGCGAGCTGTCTTGTCCACTGTGGACTACTCAACAATGCCCCTGCCTTCTCCCTATTGATTGCAAGCAGAGTACTCTGCTTGAAAATTATTCCAACCAAAAATATCTCCAGGCTTTGCCAAGTGTTCCCTGGGGGATAGGATTGCCCCAAACTGAGACCCACCACTGTGGAAACTCTGAGAACAAAGGAGATTGGGCCTCCAGCTTTCTAATTCTGCATGAAGCCAGTTTGCTGTGTAACTGAGAAGAAGGCTGCACAGCGACGTCATGACTTCATATTTCATTTCTCGCTCACTGGCTTTGTGACCTTGGATATAAAATGGAAATCAGTTCATACCACTCGCTTCTCATTGATCTTAAAGTAAAATCCACCCTTATTACTGCGGTCTACCAGCCTCATTTTAAATCACCCACCACTCTCCCTTGGCTCTCCTACAGCCCATATGAACTCTACTTTGCTCCTGAAGTACGTAAAGCTCCATCCAGTTCCTGCCACATGGGCCTTGCACCTGCAGGTCCCTTTGACTCGAGCACCTTTCCCTCAGATGGGAAGGATCTGGCCTCCTTCTGTGGCTCACTCCTCAGCTCATGCAAATACCTCTTCAAATATACCTCCCCTGACTCCTCTTGCCAGCACCCCTGCCGCTCTGCCCCATCACTCTCAGTGGCTCATCTTCATACCTCTTCAGCATGCCCCCATTCTTCTACCTTTTTCTCATTTGCTATGCATCTTCTTGCACACCAACATGAGCTTCACGAGAGGAGAACTTGTGACAGTGTTGTAGCAAATAACACACTTTACATACTAGTTACTAGTCTCATAGCCGTGACCAAATGCTTGGCAAGAATCTACCCAAGGGAGGCAAGGTTCATTTTGTTTATAGCTGGTGGTATACAATCTGTCACAGTGAAAGGCACACTATCAAGTTCGGGAGGTGGCTGGTCACACTACATCCACAGTCAGGGAGTAGAGGCTGAGCAGGAAGTGAGGCTGAACCTGGCATCTACTCACTTATAATTGGATTTTAGCCATATAGTACAGGATAACTATCCTACAACCAATGCACCAAAAGGATCAGGAACATAGATTTTGTTGCCTATTAATGGGACAGTTTGCCCTAGGGGTGCCACCATGTAGGTCCCCAGTGCAAGAGGAAGCTCTTAGCCCTCATATGACTGTTGAACTGAGAGGGGCTGATATGTAGGGACACTCCACATCAGAGGAGTGGGATGGATGGGAGAGGGAGGAGAGGGTGGGAGGGTGGAACCAGGAGGGGTGGAAAGAGGGCACTGTGGTGGAGATGTAACTTGAAGTAATAAACAAATATTAAAAAAAAAAAGAAGTGAGGCTGAACTCCAAACCTCAAAGCCTGGCCCCAATGAGATTCTACCTTTTAAAGTTTCCTCAGAAGGTCATCTGTAGAGAGAATCTCTTGTGTACTGTATGGAAGCATCTCCTGTCAATAAAAAAGCTGATGGTCCATTGTCTGAGGCAAGAAATAGAAAGTAGGCATTCTGGTAGAAAGAACTGAACTCTGGAATAGAGTCAGAGGCAGAAGATTTGCCCTGAACTCTGAGGAAGATGGACACATGAAAGTGAGGAGAAGTAACTAGCCATGTGGCACTCATAGAATAGAATAAACAGATTAATTAAGTTATGAGTTAGTTGGACAACAAGTCCAAGCTTATGGCCTAGGCATTTATTCATAAATAATAAAGTATCAGAGTCAGATTTTGTGAACTAGGGTGTGGGTGGAAAAGCCCACGAATACAGTCACTTTCCTGAGGACACATATGGCAACACTTGAGGTCATGACAGATGATCCACAACGCATTCCCTTCTCATTCACATGTTACCCTAAAGAAGTAAACTGAGGCAGACAGTGAGCAGTGATAAAAAAATGTGCAAGGTGAGCACTCTGCCTTGGGAAACAGCTTTTCAGAGAGACAGGAAGGATGATCGTGTGGGCACTGGCAGCCAACCCAAATGTGGAACCCAAGGTGAGCAAGCAGCTCTGGTGGGGGCCAGGGAAGCAGAAACACCCACTGAGGGCTGAGGAGCAGCTGTTGCCACACAGGACTCTGCCCGATGCAAGCACCCAGCCTCCAGATTCCATTTCTCTCTGTCTCTCTCTCTCTCTCTCTCTCTCTCTCTCTCTCTCTCACTCTCTGTCTTCATCTTCAAATGTCAATTCATGTGTCTGAAAGTGACACACATTAACTATCTTAAAGAACTCTGGGTTCATCCTGTCCCCTCAGCAAATGGTGCTTCCCAGTCCTGCCACACACCCAGGGTGGTTTTTATTTTCTCCTCATAGTGAGTGGCTACATGATCTTAGGTGTTATTCTGAATTCTTAGGCTACCAACTAATTAATTGTCTGTGTTGTGAGTTAAATTGTGTTTTCCTCATAGATGTTGTGAAGTTCTTACCCTGGGTATCTATGAATGTGACTTTTTTTTTGAAGTAGACCTTGCTGGGCATCATTAAAGCAAGCACGGTCATTTCACTGTGATGAGCTCTAACCCAGCAGGACTGTTGTCCTTAGGAGTGGATGTTCAGTGGAAAGAACCCTGGGTTCTTCTTCTACTTTGGAGGTCCCTTTCCACTTCGTTCCCTCTGTCTTCTTTCATCTTTCAATTCCTAGTCAGCAAGTCTCTATGAATGAGCCCAGGCCCCATCATGTCTTAAAAAAATACAAAATGGATCAGAAGATTGACATCCAAGATTAACTTTTGGCCTCAACAATTGAAATACACAGGTGCACACCCCCTTCCTCAAATTAATACAATGACAACAAAAGGGACAATAGATGCATTATGGAGCACATTGTTACCTGGGCATAAGAAGCAAGGGAGAACCTGCCCCCAGAGGCATTGCAGGTGTGACTGCTGTATCACATGTGCATCAGTATAGAGAGGATGTGCAGAGGAGAGAGAGCCTATGTCTGCGCTCAGTATTCTGACCTAAGAACACCTGAATGATTAGTAGCCTAACATTCCCTGAAAAAAAAGTGAGCCTGAGATGACCATCAGTCCAGTGCCAGGCAGGCCTGAATGGACTTCCAGGATGGGGAGCAAGTTGGAGACTAGAAGAACCCCCCAGGACAGTGGGGCCCAGGTGGAAGTGAAGCCAAGATAGAAGACCCTTGCAAGAGGCCACTTGGGCAGTCCAGGCAAGGAGCCAGCTTGAGACACCACCAGTCTGGTGCTGCATAGGCCTGGGGGGGGTGGGCAGAATTCATGCCCAAGATTACCCCTGCCCAGTATCATAATGCTTGAGTGGCCAATAGCACTCGTGAGATAACTCCAGACACTCAGAGACTCCAGGCACCACTATGAAGAGCAAGTAAGTGAAGAAATGGAAGAGAAAGAGAAACAGGAGGATGTGGCATAATGAAGGGTGGCAGAACTGGAGACTCGAGGGTAGTGAGAAACAGCTTCATGTCAGTAGCCAATGATATCACCTGGGGCCATGGTGGGACCCTGGCCTGTCCTGTCACCAGGGGCCACCTCTGGGTCCTTGGCCCTGCAGCAGCAAAAGGATCTGTTACCATCAAAGGTAGTCAGGCTGATGTCCCTGGTGTGGGCTGACATTTGGGGATATGTTAATGTCTGAGGGCTGTACAGAATGGGCCCCACCCTTTACCTGGGAATCCTGGGAGAGCTGGCCCTGGAGACATGAGAGCAGGAGAACTGACCCTGCCCCTAGCCAGCAGGAACACTGGGGAAAGTGTGTCCTGCACCTTGGCTGGGCAGTACAGTAGAGCTGACCCTGGTGGCAAGGGAATAGGCCAGCTGGCCCTGAGGGTGTGAGCCTGGGAGAGCTGACTGTACAACTTGTCTGCCATGCAGTAGCATGGGCAACGGAGAGATGCTCTTCCCCACCCCAGCCCCTTGCCACCTATGACAGGCAGGAGAGCTGGCCCTTGCTCTCATCTGCTACAGCACTTGGGAGAGCAGGCCCTGCATTTTGCCTGGGCAGCAGGGTAGAGCTGGCCCTGATTGTGGAGGGTTGCTGGTGAGCTGGTCTCAAGGGAGTGAGAACAAGAGAATCAGTGGGCTGACCAGCTCAGACACTTCTCAGGCCCAGATACAAGGCTTTTAATTGGCCCACCTCAACAAATACTTTGGTGATAAACTGCTGGAGTGCATGAAGGGGTTGATCCCATAGATCCAAAACTACAGGATTTCCATGACCCTGGGCAACAACAGGAGAGAGGAGTTCCAGCGAGGTTCCAGTATTGATAGAGTAGCAGAAGCCAGAGGCCTCGAACCAGACCAACGACTCATTGTAATGAACATTTGCAAGCAAAGAAATGTGGACAAAAGGGTATACTGTGGGACACACTGTGACATGCTACAGCTTTCACAATGAGATATTTTTTCTCTTTTGGAGGGAGGTTGCAAGAGCAGAGAGTGGGCATGAGGGGAGGGGAGATGAATGCAATTGGGGTGCATGATATGAAATCCACAGAGAATCAATAAAAAATTAAAAACTATAAAAAGAAGTGAGGGTGAGACATATGTTAGATGATTCTTTTGTTTCTTGTTGAGTTAGTTATTCGGAAGGACAGTGATGGGAGATGCTAGACCACAAAAAGATTTTTTTCCCTTTGCACAGCCCATCCAGCCTAGTGTCTGGTGCTCACTCGTGTGGATGGACAAACATGAGCCTTCCTGTGGGATTGCTGGGTGCCTGTGAGTTGATGTCATTTGCTGAGTGAAAACTACTCAGGAAAGCTCATGCGGCTCTCTCTGCTGCAGTCGCCCGGCTCTTCCCATCATGCTCAGTGATTTCTGTGATGCTTAGCTAACTTGACACCCTCTAGAATCACCTAGGAGGAGTGTTGTCATAAAAAGAAACTCCTACATTAAATATAATCATAACTACTGGATTAAGGCCTGGGACTTTAAACCAGATATTGGCGGCATTCATGGACACACACACACACACCATAGACACAGACACACAGACATAGATATATACGCACACAAACACATAGACAAATAAATATATACATACTCAAAACACAGATACACATACATATATATACATACACAAACATGCACACACATATGTACATATACAGATGTATACGTACACACAGAGAGACAATTGATAAGCATATAGACACATACAGAGGCACACATACAACATAGGCTGTAGACACAGATTCCCAACATATTTTGTTTGCATGAATTGGTGGTGCATAGGTACGCTTGCTTCTTCTGATAGGATGCTTGGGAGAGGACTAGGATGGCCAATGAAGTTGAAAAGGGACATTCATGCAAGAAGGCTCCCTGGTTATTGATTGGTGACATTTGTTCATCAAACATTTACTGTACATCTCTGTATATCAAATGTAGAGGATACAGACTCAGACTATATAAGACACACAGAGAGAGAGAGAGAGAGAGAGAGAGAGAGAGCACACCTCAATCCTTGTTATTCAGAACTGTCTTTGTCTACTACCATAGATCTGTGTAAATTCAGGCTCACATCCCCCCAAATCCCAACATATCCATGTACACCCCGAAGTGGGAAATGGGCCTTTTGTCCCATCGCTCACGAAAACAACAAAATGGACAGTTTGTAGTTTTAACAGCCAGCTCTGGGCCTGGTGTTATTTCTCCAGTTATCTCTCCTGGAGCTAGGGGCTGAGTTTCAGATTAAATGACTTTTTAATGTCCATCTGGGAATCCAGGAGGAAAGAGAGGTGGCAATAACACTCTCTTTGTAGCCTGTCTGTCTCTCTAGCACTTGAGAAAATTGGATGCCATTAAAATCAATTTAACTCTAAAGGGCAACAAATGCTGGCCCCATGATGGGGGCAGGGGAAACAAACATCCAGCTACAGCCTTGGGGCTTGCCTGAGCAATGCAAGAACCACTGGGGACAGCAAAGGGGGCATATGACCCTAATTGGAATTACTTTTTGAGGGCTGGACAGGTAGTTAGGCAATTAGCAGGACTTGCTGCTCTTTCAGGGGACTCAAGTCTAGTTCCCAGCACCCACATCAGGTTGCTCCCAACTGCCTGCAATTCCAGCTCCAGGGATCTGACACCTTCTCCTAGCCTCTGAGGGCACATGCACTCATGTAGACATATCTACACAGAGGCACATAATTAAAGAGAAAACAAATATGAAAATAACTATTTGCAGTCACCCATGCCCATCCTTCTTTAGCAGCATTGAGTGCCCCTCTTTTGGGCTCTCAGGCATCCTCAGAAAAGGTGGGTGATGAGACCCTATCCTTGGGAGATTCAGAGATGTGAGAGCCATGCTCTGACTTAGATTCCCCCCCACCCCCACCCCGGCCTGTCCAGGGTATCCACAGACACGAAGAAATAAAAATCCTTTTTTCTTTTTTTTTTTTTTTATAAATACTTTATTTTTTTTTTTCTTCAAGTTACATCTCAGTAACAAACCCCTCCCTATTCCCCCTTCCCAACCCACCCTTCCACCCTCTTCCCTCCAGAGGTTTCCCCTTTCAGTCCAACAGCTGGTTCCTTCTCTTATAATAGTAAGTATTATACAAAACAATAGATATAATTATGCCACATTTATGAGATTAAATTGGCCCAGTATACCTTCCCAATGTTCAGTTTATACCTATTTGGCCCCTGACTTTAACATTCTACTATCTACCCAACTCCATGAGTTTAAAGGTCTATATGTGACTCAACATTCATACTATGGAAGATCAAATCTTTGTTCAGTGTGATTAGCAACTACATCAAATTGAAAGCCTTCAAAGTAATTCCAAGTGCTGGGAAGATGGCGAAGCAGTTCAGAGCACATACTGCTCTCATAGAGGACCCCAGTTAAGTTTCAACACTCAAGTCAGGCAGCTCACAACTGCCTGTAACTCCAGTGCTAGCTCCCTTCTGGTTTCTGTGGGAACCTTCACCTACATGCACATACACATATCCAAAAAATAAAATAAATCTAAAAATGTAAAACACAATTCATGGGGGAACCAAAGTGTTGAATAAAGTAAAAGCAATCCTGGCCCTGGCCCTTCCCCATGGGTGTGCTTGTTTTTGTTTTGTTTTGCAGGGTTTCTTTGTATAGCTTTGATTGTCCTTGAACTCGCTCTGTAGAACAGGCTGGCCTTGAACTAACAGATCCACCTGCTTCTGCCTCCCAAGCGCTGGGATTAAAGGTGTGCGCCACCACCACCCAGCGGACATGCATTTCTTTCTTTTTTTGGGGGGAGAGTCATGGTTTAGTCAGATCTTTTCTCCACTCTGTGGTTAGGTTTGAGTCACAGTGATGTGTGGACTGTGAGTCTGGCTTGGAGCACAGGCTTTGATGCCAGCCAGCGCTTCAGTCCCCAGGAATGCTTGTCAGTCACAGGCTTTTTTTTTTTTTCACAGTCGGCAGGTGGCCGGTCACTGAGTCTGCAACACAGTTCATATACTGCAGCTGCGTGGCTGTGCGTCTTCTTGTGACAAACCCACCTGGTGTTTTATGGAAATTGATAATCTAAGGGGAGGGGATTTGTCGGCTAAGATGAAAAGCACAGCAAAGAGATACAAGGGGGTGCCGCGGGAGGGGCACCTCAGAGTGGATACTGATAGGATTCTAGAAGAGAGACCTGGAGGTGTCAACACAGACACAGCCACCCTCGGGAGGATTCCGATGTGCAGAAGTGGGATTTAGGGAAGGACAAGTTTGTGGAACAGCTGTGACCAAAGAAGTCGGTGTCTCAGAGGAAGTGATGCCAGAGGAAGCTGCACATTAAAGGAGATATGGTGGGACATTAAAAAAAAAGCACAAAGAATAAAATGCTGGAAATTGATCCAGTCTTAGAAAAGAATGCGACAAGGCACCAAGTACAGAGGATGCTCCCTCCCTGAAGTACGTCATGTGTCTGAGGAGGGTGAGCCTTGGGCACTCTGCCTTTGGAAGCTTTTATAGAAGAACAAACATCTTCATTATCAATATTTTGAATTTAAGTAATTTAAATAAAATTAACATTTTAAACATTGATTATACCATGAAAAATTGAACTGTAGTAAAAAGAGTTTTAATGTTTTGGGCAGCCATTTTTGTCTAATGGTTTTTGCTTTTATTTTATTTTATTTTTATTTTTTGAGAAAAGATTTTATGTAGCCCAGGCTGGCTTTGAACTCGACGACCTAGTACTTCTGTTTCTCCACCCTCAACTGACCCAGTGCTGGGATTGCAGATAGGCAGGCAAACCCACTAACTGATACTTTCCTGTCAGGACAGCTGGGCAGGTTGCAGGGCAGTCCTATCTTGAGGTGTGGTGGAGTCTGATATTAGCTCTATTTACAGGTGAAATATGTTAGATTTTTGTTCTTGCTGCCATAAAATACCCAACAAAAGCAATTAGGAAGGAAGGAAGGAAGGAAGGAAAGAAGTAAGGAAAAGGGTTTACTTTGGCTCACAGTTCAAGGATACAGTCCATCTTGATGGGAAGGCATGGTGGGGACAGCTGAGACAACTAGTCACATTGTAGTCCCAGCCCGTGAGGTGGCGATACTCACATGTAAGGTAGGTCTTTCCACTTTAGCTAACCTAATCTAGAAACTGCCCCACAGACATGTCCAGAGGTTGGTCTCCTAGATGACCACCGACCCCGTCGAGCTGACAATCAATATTAACAAGAACACAACCAGAAGCATCCCTCCCCTGCCTCGGCCTTGGTGTCCACATCCGCCAGAGAAAGCAGTGAGGCAAGTGGCTTTCAAAGCCTGCCTGACACCACGGTTCCCTTGGGAGCCCGTCGGTCTGTCCACCTGATTGGGTGGGCCAGGGGAGTCCAGGGCTGATTCCTTCTGCTGCAGCTGCTGATGCTTTTGGCTTTTCTACACTCCCCCTGGCTAGGCGCCCCCATGCTTGGCTCTGCTTTTCAGCGAAGTGAGTCAGTGTGGGAGTTCCTAGCTGCTTCTCTCTTTTCGGCTGTCTTTTCACACTTCTAAGTGCCAGGTGGGAGTGGATGAATGTCATTTGCTTGGCTCTCTCAAGATGTTTTTCCTTGCCCTGGGTGTGACACTGTAAACCTGAGATGTAGGGGACTATGGTTATGTTCTGACCATTTATGACAGCACCAGGGAGGTTCCTGAGTGGCGGTGACTCCTCACTGTGGTGGTAGATCTTGCTCTGTCCTACAGGACCAGAGGACGACACTCCTCCGCTAGGGCTGATCCCTGTGGAATAGAGAAGACCAATTAACTATGCTGCCTTGGGCAAGTGGTGTTTCCCACCAGGGCCTCTGTCTTCATATTTGTAAAATAAAAAGATTGTGCCCCAAGGTCCCCTGCTGTACTCATCTCTAATGTCATTTCGTTTATTTCGTTTGTTTGCCTCATGTCCTTCTCCACGCCCTCATTCCCTGTGAGTCTTGTAGACTCCTGTCTGTTTTCTGAGGTGAACTTCAAACACCCCATGGGAGGGACTAGCTCAAGCATGCTGGGATGAATGCTATTTGGGAGGAACAATTTGTCATTAAAGCATGATTCGTAGTGATGTTTTGTTTATGGAAGCAACACTTATGAAGAAGGCGAAGCTAAGGAATACGCGCTCTGGTTCCAACATGGACAGCGTCAGACAAGACTGGAGAATGAATTCTGAGAGAGGGGTTCCACTCCAGCTTTGTCCTAGGAGGATTCCTTTGGCTATGATGTTGTTTAAGTTAATTATTTCTAAAATTTGTGGCTGATGAGACTAAGGGGCTTTTCATATCTCATCAAAGAGCCTGAGGGGCTTCCTGAGAATTTCATTAGGAGGAGATCAATTTAAAGATTAACTAATGTAAGAGATGCGGCTAGCTAGCTAATGTAGCAGGTCTGAGCAGTAATGAGGGGAGAGGCTCCCACTGGCTCATCCAGCCCAAAATGCTACAAAGATCATCAGTGTCTCTGTGGTCCAAGTTCAGGGTGGACAGTCTTTGGCATTCTTACACTCCAAAGAGGGATGTCCTTGGAACTGAAGCCTGTCCACACTGTCAGGGTGTGCATAACCTTGACATGATATCCAACTCTCTTTCATTTACTTAAAATTCCTCAGTGGCCTTTTAATCAAGTTCATTCTCCATGCAAACTGGCCCAACAGGAAGAAATCATTTGCACAAAAATTGCCGTTAAACTGCCAGACAGCTCTACCAGTATGAATAATAACAGAAGCCCGTGAATCACGGTGCCTACTGTGTAAGAGGCATTCACCATTATTGCCATAATAACCTCACAAGGTGGAGACTGGCAATTCAGGGCTACTGTTTAAGGTCATGTGGGCTGCACCATGTAACTCCACTGTGCTATTCATATCATATGGATAGGTCTATGGGATGGTATCTTCTGGAGTTAAATAGTGTACAACCTGTACAACGGTACAGATTTAATAATATCAAGTCTTTGAAAGTGCTATTCTAAGCCCTGTCGTGTACATATGGCATCATATGGTATTGTGTTTAGTCTCTGCCATACTGTGCAAAGTTGGTCCAACTTAATGCCCCCCGTTTCATAGAACAGGACCAGAGAAGTGGCTAAATGCCCTTTATCATCGGAGACCGTATAGAGAATAAATAGTGATGTCCACATTATGTCTCAACATGTTCCCATCATTCCCTTTGTCCCTTGGAAGTCATTTCCATAGAGTGTTACAAGCAATGAGCTCCTAAACCTATGAAGTGAGAGTTGACGATAACCCACTGAGGGAGATGCTCTGGAAGGTTCCCCAGGTTCCCACACATCAATGCCCACTTTCACCAGTCCTCAGAGTTCCTTTCTGAGGAATCAGTTCACACCCCACATTAAGGGACACAAACCATCCCAAAAGATTATGAGTTGATTCCACAGTAGAAGGAAGTGGGTGAAGGCTCTGGTGACCACTCTAACGCCAACCCTCCCATCAAAAGTGTCCAAGGAGACACAGGATGGTCCCCAGACCATCAGACTTCCTAATGGCCTCTGGGTGGGATTGACACACTATGTGCCAGGAACAGGCTACATGTAAGGTGCTGTTCCCAGGAGTCTTGTCTTTGCTGTTTCCACCCAGGTACTAATGTGGTAGCAGTCATCTGTGGCAAAATCTAGAAAGGACACTGACCAATCCCATCCAGGGAAAGGTACACACCTTTGCAGGAGTAGCCCTGGACACTGTGGCTCTTGTGGCCCTTATGGATGGTGTTCCTGCTTGACTTTCTCCTCTGCTGCCCCTGCTGGTTAGTTTTAGTGTAATGCATTCCTGCCATCTGTCTCTCAAGTGGGGAGGGCTGCCTGACTTTCCAGGTTCACATTGTGGCCCACAATTTTCAAGAAGTTTTGCTGTTGCTACGGTGTGCAGGTTGCATCTTGTCACCTTGTCTAAATGCCTGGGGCAAGTTTGGTTTGAGAGGAGAGCGGAAGGGAGTGTTTAAATCAGGTCAGACAATTTCATGGCCCTAGGCCACCTGAGCAGGGTGGCAAATAGTAAGAAGCCAGTGGGGAATCTCATTTGTGGTTAGCCTTTCTCATTCCTTCTATACCCCAGGACACTGTTCACTTAACTTCTTCAGGCATCCTGCCTTCTCTGCACACTCCTTAGGCTCTCTCTGGCATCCTGAACCCACTCAGTCCTCCCAGAAGCCTCAGTCCTGGACTGCATTAGACCCAGACATAGCAGACGTGAGAGATCATGTCAAAAGGACTGAAGTATGGAACCTTGGGACAAGGAGATGGCTCAGCAACTAAAAGTATTTTCCAGCCAGGTGTGAGGACCAGGAAGGAGTTCAGATCCCAAGGATTGATGTGAACACTGGGTGGGGAAAGCGATCCACCTGTGATTCCAGCTATGGAAGGAAGGCAGGGACAGGGAGTCCCCCGGCCAAGCAGGCTATCAAGACTAGCCATACTGCTGAGCATCGTTTGAGTCCCTGCCTCGGTGAAGAATATGGGAGAGCTCCAGATGGAGGATGGTTGTCAGCATCAAACTTGGGCCTTCACATTTGGTCACACATGTGAGCACCTGCATTAACATGCACATGTTCCCTAACACATACAGAAACATGTTTTCACACGTACGCATACCCACACACTATGAAAATGGAAGAAAAAATCTTGAGTTTGAACCAAAAGAAAGACTGACTCTCTGGGCGACTCACAATTTTGCCTCTTGATGGAGCAAAAAAAAAAAAAAAAAAAAAAAAAAAACCCAAAACAAAACAAAACAAAAAGATAAAAGATAAAAGTGTACAGGAGTCTCCTGATCCACACCCAAATGTCACATGGAGTCCCCAAAAGCCCTATCTCCCTCAAGTAATTTCCAGGGATTATGTAAGCTATCCATTCTTTTCTTCTCAAACTGAGTGCTCTTATGTTGCTGTGAATTTTGTGTCATGTGTTTAAACTCTCTCACTGAAATCTTGTGTTTGTGTGTGCGTGTTAGTGTGTGTGTGCAAGTGTGTGCACATAAGAATGGAGAAGGCCAGAGATTTACATCAGAAGTCTTCCTACAGGGTCTCCCACTGAACCTGTGGTTCAGAGATTCAGCTAGACTGGCTGCTCACCAAGTCCCAGGAATTCTGTCTCTGCCTCCTCTGTGCTAGGATTACAGGACACAGCACCGCCCTTGTCTTTTGCAGGGGTTCTGAGGACTGAACCACAGTCCCTGTGCTCACATGGAGAGCACTTTACTGAGCAAATTGTCTCACCAGCCCCTTCCCTTTTGGGGGTGGGACAGGATCTCACTGTGTGTTCCATGTTGGGCTGGAATTCACAGCAATTCTCCTGCCTCAGTCTCCTAAATTCTAGGATTATAGGAGTGTTCCATGGTGCCTATTTCTCATCAAATTCTTAAACTGCACCATAGGTCACCTAATTCCTAAGTACTTGACAGAGCCACAGAAAACCCCTTTCTTCCTTTCCCCAATGTAACAGTGGGGCAGCCCACATCATGTCTCAGAGGCTGTGAAAATGGGACAGTCCTCTGCTGAGGACAAGCTGCCATGCTGTGGGTGTGGGCCATTGGACACCTCCACTGAGGCTGACCCTAGGGTAAGGCAGACAGGATAGAGGTGGTGAACAGCTAGGTTTTGGGAATACAGGGAACACTACAGGCCTGAGTTCAGCCCATGAAGCATAGAATCTGGAAAGATGAGACAGGAAAGGAAATACTGAAGACAGGAAAATCCCATTAATGTTTCAAGAATCTGATTTTTCCCCCCACTGGGGGTAGAAATCATAAATTTCTACTGTACAATGATTACATGTTCCTTGAAATATTGTTCATTAATAAGTATTGCTATCATTATTCCAAGTGTCTATTAGACCTGTCTCAGGATTTTATTCAGTAGGTTAAATATGTGTTCATTTCTTACAAATAAAAAAATTGATAACTTGTATCAATTCAAAAAACTTGAGTAGAAGACTGGGGATATGTTTCAGTTGGTGGAGTGCTTGCCTTCTATGTGCAAAATTCTGGATTCCATCACCAGCACCCCATAAACTAAATATGATGATGCATGCCTGTAATCCCAGCATTTGGGACATAGAAACATGAGGATAAAAAATTAAAGGTCATCCTCAACTATTTTGATATCATCTTATGATACATGAGACCCCATCTCAACAGAACACAATGAAACAAAAATGTTAAAAGAATAGTGTGAGTATTTAAGTATACAAACATTTGGTTTGAAATCCTATCTAGCTTCCTTGAAGTGTGTACAGGCAGTATTCAATACTGGCATCTCATGGTTTCACCAGTAGCTACAGAATGGTCTACCCCATAAGGAAGGGTGATAACTGTTGCTCTGGTTTCCCTTTGAGCCATCTCTCCAGCCCCCAACTCTGGTTTCCCTTTGATAGAATCAAATTCTGGAACTTCTACATAAGGCCAGATAGGAATGGGAAAGCCCTAGAAAACCCACATGGGCATGTGACATGTAGAAGAAGCTAACTTAGGGTGGTGAGGTTTAAATCCAAGTATGGTAGTTTGAATAAGAATGCCCCTCATATCTGCAGAATATGGTATTCAAAGATGTTATCTTAAATCAAGATTTTTTTTTGATATCGAGACATATCAGCGCCTGACAGCACCCCCTATTCTACTCCAAGTAGAAGATAAGCATCGAAGAACCTCCACTGTAAGATGGTTGAATTAGTGGCAAGCCTTTCTCTTGGCATGAAAAAACCCCTTGCACCAACTGCAGACAGACTGCTGTCCAAAAAGGACAAAACTTGGTAGCAGGGAAGTCGACAGCCTAACTCTGCCAAGACAGGGTAGGTAAGTCCTTCATAATCCCTGCTCTACAACAAATGTCTGTCAGAGAAACAGGACCCAAAGGCTGAAGACTGATGCAGGAATGTATGGAGAGAAAATGGGAACTGTCCAGGCAGTCATTGGTATGTCCTTTCTTAGTTTTGGAAGCTGCAGGCCCTGCACTTCCTATATAAGCAAATATAGTTATCCCTCTCAGGTCTCTGAGGTGGTTGAAGAATAGACAGCCAGAGTCTCATAGTTAAATTTTGAACTGTTTAGGAATCAAGAGGGTGTTATAGATCTAAGAAGATTCTCTTAAAAGTGTGTTGCAAGATAGTATGAATGTTGAGTCACATATAGACCTTTAAACTCATGGAGTTGGTTAGATAGTAGAATGTTAAAGTCAGGGGCCAAATATGTATAAACTGGACATTGGGAAGGTATACTGGGCCATTTAACTCTCATAAATGTGGCATGTTTATATATATTGTTTTGTATAATACTTATTGTTATAAGAGAAGGAACCATCTGTTGGACTGAAAGGGGAAACTTCTGGGGGGAAGAGGGTGGAAGGGCAGGATAGGAAGAGGGAATAGGGAGGGGTTTGTTACTGAGATGTAACTTGAAGAAAAAAAAATAAAGTATTTAAAAAAAAAAAAGAATGCCCCTCATAGGCTCAAATATTTGAATATTGGTCCCCAGTTGTGGAACAGTTTGAGAAGGATTAGGAGGTGTGGCCTTGATGGAGGAGGTATGTCTCTAAGGGTGGGCTTTGAGGTTTCAAAAGCCCTTGCCGTTCCCAGTTAGTACTCTCCTCCCACCCCTCCCTCTCTATTTTGCCTTGTGATTATAGATTATTTGTAAATTATCAGCTATTGCTGCAGTGCCATGTCTGCCTGCCTGTTGCCATGCTTCCTCTGTGATGGTCACAGACTCTGTTCCTCTGGAACCACGGGCCCCAAAATGATCTCTTTTAAATTGTCACGGTTCTGTTTTTTCATCCCAATGGAAAAATGACTGAGACACCAAGGTGTAAGTTTCTAATGATGGAACCTTGGAGATGGACCAAGGATAAATGCCCAAGGATAAAAACACTGGCCTTTTAAGCTTGAAAACCTGAATCTAAATCCCCAGATCCCACACAGAAGCATGCCCAGAAAGTTGTGGGCCAGATTGATGTATACAGTGGAAAAATAACAATGGGACCTGTTTCAGGAAATGTGGAAAGGGAAGAGCAGCATTCAGAGCTGACTTCTGACCTCTGCACTGGTGCTGTGGCACAGACAGACAGACATTCACACAGACAGACACAAAATAAAAATAAAAACAAATCTTTAAAAAATAAAGTAAAATCATCCTTTAAGATACCATGTGGGAATCCTTCTCCAGAGTTTAGTCTACTGGGTCTCCCTCACCCTTCTCATCCACACGTCCTTCTCAGCCTTTCAGATCTAGCCTAGGCTCCACATCCATACCAAAAGCTGGCTTTGCCTAGGTACCTCTGCCTGAATTGCAAACAATCACTTGGTTTCTGCCAGGATCTATACCATCCCTATCACCATAGGTCCTTCTGCACCATATCCAATATTTCCACTCAGCCAGATCTATTCCTAACTCCAGGCTTAGTCCAGGAGACACATCACATACACCAGCTCGGTTCCCTCTGCCCACTTGATGTCATTCCAGCCAAGCCACTTACAACTTCTAGGCCCAATCTGCCACACATCCTCGCTCTGCCCTAACATACTCTTTTAATATAAAACTTAGAACTGACCAAAGACGTCTACACACCCATATCTCATAACAAAGTTACCAACAATATGAAAAATCAAACTAGTATTTTCTCTCCAAAACCTACCAACCTGTAGAAGTACTTGCTAATGAGAATTACTTAGATGAACCCCAGGACAGAGAATTTAAAAGAACAATCATAAACTCTATCAAATAATTCAAGGAGAATAAAAATCTTATATACACACAAACACAAATACATACAAACACACACACACACACAAAACAAATCAATGAAGCTAAAAAGAAAGAACTTAAGCAGAATAAAAGCCCAAATGATGCTCCCCAAAACCTAACAACAACAAAAACAACCCACAAACATAAGACTGATGGAAATGACAAAGACAACCCAGGTCTTGACAATGGAATTCAATAAGGAGATAGAAACATTGAAGAGGATTCAAGCTGAAATAAAGCTGGAACTGAAAAACCCAATAGCCCAACCAGAAAACTCAAAGAAAGCCTCACTTGTAAAATGGATCGAACAGAAGACAGAATATCAATACTGGAAGATAAAGTGGGGGATCTAGACCAAATAAGCAAGGAAAGATAAAACAAAACAAAAAAGCAAAACCAAAAAACAAAATAAACAAAAAACAGAGGAAAGGAAGATATAAGAAACGTGGAACACCATGAAAACAAGCGAACCTTCTAACTATAAACACAGACAATGGAGAAGAGCCCCATCAACAGCACAGACCAGATCTTCAACCAGACCATAGAAGAAAACTTCTCCAAACCAAGGAAAACCACACCCATATAGATGCAAGAAACACACAGAACACCAAAAAAAAAAAAAAAAAAAAAGACAAGATGATAAAATGCTCACAGCACATCATACTTAAAACACTGTAAGTGTACAGAACTGAGTGTGTTGAAAACTGCAAGAGAAGAACCCACGAGTCACATATAAAGGAAAATCTGACAGCTGATTTCTCAGTGGAAACTTTGAAAGCCTGGAGCAATGCCTTCCAAGTACTAAAAGACTGTGATGACCAGCCTAGAATAATATAGCCAGCGAAGCTACCTGTAAGGATTGAAGGAGGGGGAAAAACCTTTCTACAACATAAACAGCCAACAAACCAAACCTAAAGGAAATACAGGAAGCAAGATTTTGGCCTGAAGACAGGAATGAACACAGGGAGACTGTGACAAATTATGAAGTCATATTTACTAAAATATAAAATATCACTGAGAACACAAAGAACACCACCAAAAATCAACAACAGCATGGCTTCAGTTAACACACACATTTCTAGAATAATTTAAAAAATATTTTTATTGATTCTTTGTGAGTTTCGCATCAGGTACCCCAACTCCATTCATCTCTTCATTCCCTCATATCCTTTGGCATGCAACCCCACCCTTAGAAAGAAAATAAAACAAAAATAAAAAAGATAAAACAAAGCATAAAATATGATCGCATCTCATTGTGGAATCTGTAGTGTGTCACTGTGTCACACAGTATACCCTTTTCTGTGTACATCTTTATTTGCAAATGTTCCTTGTAATGAGTCATTGGTCTGGTTTGAGGTCTCTCATTTCTGCTATACCACCAATGCTGTATTCGCACCAGGACTCCTCTTGGATATCCTGTTGTTGCCCTGTGTCGTGGAGATTCTGCACTTTTGTATCTGCAAGACCATCCCTTTCATGTGCTCAGCAGTTCATCTATGAGGTAGATGTTGTGGCAGGCCAACTCAAAACCATGGATCTGGGCCAGAGTGGGAGCTGAATTTGTTAACCCACCAGCGTTCCCCCACCTGCATCCCCAGAGTGAGCTCCCCAGCACTGCCCAGCCGGCTCCCCCAATGCTGCAGCTGACAAGGGGTAAGGTCAGCTCTCCCACTCATGTGTCCTTGGGGCTGGCCTAGTTGCACTCATGTCTCCAGAGCCAGCTCTACTGTGTGGCTCAGGTGAGGGGCAGAGCCAGCTCTGCACAGCCCTCGGACATCAGCAGCCTCAGGTGACAGGGATGGCTGCTCACAACAGGCTCCTCCTCTCTACCCTTGCATCTCCAGTTGCACCTCTCTTCATAATATTTAAAATGTCCTGCTTCTCTCTCTCCTCTCTGTCCACCACATGCTTCCACATTGTACTGGCTTGTGCTGCAGATGGACCACATGTTGGTGGGCCTCCAGGTGTCTTCTGCCCACCCACACTTCATGGTATGGAGGCAGGTGGCCTTTGGTTGTCAAAATAAAAGAGCAAATGCTTGCGTTCTGTCTCCCCCTACACAAGATGGGGGTTGAGGTGGGGAGGACACTCCAAGAATAACTTTAAGCACCAATGGTCTCAATTCTCCAGTCAAATGACAAGACAGACTGAAGGGACCAAGAAACAAAATCTATCTATCGGTTGTTCATAAGAACACAGTTTTAAAGGTTGGCACCACTTTAGAGTAAAAGAATGGACAAACGTCCTCTAATAACACGGGGCCGGGAAGCAAGCACTTACTGTTATTCTATACATTTAAAACTGAAACTAATCAGAAGAGGCAGATGCTAGATAGATAGATAGATAGATAGATAGATAGATAGATAGATAGATAGATATTTCATTCTAATCAAGGAACAAGTAACCAGGAAGACATAACTATCCTACACATATAAGCACCAAACACTCTGGTGCATCCAATTTCATAAAAAAGTGTATGACTTAATTTAGACACAGATTAACACCAACCCATTAAAAGTAGGTGATTTCAATATATCACTCTCTCCAATAATCAGGTAATCTAGACAAAAAGTAAAGAGAGAAATACCAGAATTAATTGACATAGTTCATCAAATGTACTTAATAGATATCTGTAGAGTGTTCTACCCAAACACCAAAGAACACACATTCTACTCAGAGTACATAGGCACACACTGGGACACAAAATGAAGCTTTACAAATTCAAAACGATTGAGATCACTCCTTGAATTCCTATCTGACCAATGCAATAAACTTAAAATTGACTACAAATAAACATTTACTAAATACACAAATTCACAGAGATTAAACAACTCAATACTGAATTATAAGTGGGTCAAAGAAGAAATTAAGAATGTTAGACTGCAGGTGGCTACAGAGATTACACAAACTTGATAGCAGCTTAAAAGTTTTTTTGTTTGTAGAGGTATAGGCTATTTCCATGGTTTGGCATTAAAAAGCAGG
>CAJQZJ010001969.1:3167288-3185906 GCA_907164525.1 Lophiomys imhausi
AGTCAAGGCAGGGAGTCAAGGCAGGGAGTCAAGGCAGGGAGTCAAGGAGAGATGCCGAAGCTTTGTAGCTGGGCTCATGTTTCACTCGTTTGCTTATACAGCTCAGGACCACCAGCCTAGGAATGCTGCTGCCCGCAGTGGGCTGGGCTGTCTTTCATCCATTAATAATCCAGACAATTTCTCTCTCACACACCCACAGGCCAGTCTGATATAAGCATTGCTTAATTGCGGCTTTCCTTTCAGATGACTCTAGGTTGTGTCAAGTCCATACTTAAAGCTACCTGGAACAGACCTCCCACAGTTAGCTTATATAAACTTTTCTCCCCTTGAGTTGTCTTGTTAGGTGCTTTGTTATGGCAATTAGAAAATTAATTAATACAGGAAACGATCGATCCTCTATCAAGTACATGGTGAAGCAGAGCTGGGGAAGGCTGTTACTTGGCCATGGTCACAGTGTCAAGTGTAATTCAACACCCCCCCAAATCCAATCTTCTGCTCTTCCTTATTGCTAAGGAGCTGGAGATCAGGGTGAGAATGATCAAACAATGACCAGAAAGACTGACCTGGCTCCCTGGGGAAGGAACTATGGGGTGTCAATACACATGCTTGTTTAGCACACGAGTTTGGTCTAATGATAAGCTTTTGGTGACTGTGGGTTACTGGGGATCACTGGCTGCCAGTGTACCCCCAGATTCAGTGAGTGACCCTCCCCTTCTGGCCTCTGTGTGCATGTGCACAGGCTTATACACACACACACACACACACACACACACACACACACACACACACACACAAAACACAACACACTAAATGTAAGAAAATTTTAAAAATAAGAAAAGACTAATTGACCAAATGATTAAAAATACATGACTCAGCTACACATTGTCACCAAGAAACCTACTTCAAATACAGTAAAAGAGGTAAAATTAAAATAAGGGATTAAAAGAGAAAGACTATGCACATGGTGCCCGAATGAAAGCAAGGAAAGACGTACTAATTCCAGAGAAAGTAGATTTCAGAAGATAAATGAAAGAAAATAAATGACCAGGGATAGGCGGGGGGCACTCAGTAATGATGAAAGGGCCAATCTAACTGGGAGGTGATAGACTTTTAGTGTATATAGTATAAAGAAAAAAGAGAGACTGGAAAACAAGCAAAACCTGATAGGACCAACAGAAGTAGACGTATTCATATTCATTGCTGGAGACTTAAACATCTGTCTCTCAACAACTGACAGAAGATTCAGCCTCAGGCAGATATGAGCAATGACCATGCTTCAGGGCTGAATGGATGCATGAGCATGCATAGACATGTGCTTGTGTGTGTCCATGTGTGTGTGTGTGTGTTATGTGAATTACTCTACCTAGCAAGAGGGAAGATATTCTCATGTGCCCACAGAACACGTGCCAAGGCAGAGCACACACTATGCTGCAAAAATAACCTCCACACATTCTAAGAGCTGACATCACAGCGCATGTTCTTTCACACCCACGAGTCAAATGAGAACTGAGAAGCATGAGATAAAATGAAAATCTCCCAGTGCTCAGAGCTCAAACAGCACACTGCCGAAGAATCAAAGAGAAATTCTCAAGGCAAATACCAAAATCTAAGGCAGATCTGAGAGATATTTATAGTAGTTCAAATTACAATAGAAAGGAGGAAAAGTCTCAAGTCAATAATGTAAGCTCCCATCTCAAAACCCAAGAAAGAACAAGAGCAAAATAAATAGAAAGTGGAAGGAAAGGAAAAACAGAGATAAAAGCAAGATCTGTGAAGCTGAAAGAAGAAAACAAAGGAGAGAAACCAGTGAAGCAAAAATTTCACTAAGAATTTGTGTAGAAGTAAAAATTCTCAATTTTTAAGAGATTAATACAATTGACAAACTTCTAGCGAGATTAACAAAGAAATCGAGGGAATACAAATGACCAATAACAGCAAAGAATTAGTAGGTCTCAGATCCTGAGTACCTCAGTGAAATAATGTGAGTGTAGTAGGTGACCCTCTTCACAGACGTTTGACCACTTCAGTTAAATACACCAATTCGTTTTCAAATGTCCTCAATATGACATTGGGGTTTTGAATAGGCCTATGATTACAAGAAAATGAATTCATAAGTTAAAACTCTTGAAAACTGCTGGCCATGGTGGTGTATATGCCTTCGATTCTAGCACTCAAGAGGCAGAAGCAGGAGGAATTCCCCAAATTCAAGACTACAGAGCAAGTTCCAGATCAGCCAGGGCATTGTGAGACTCTCAACTACCCCCAAACCCCCACCTCCCTAACACTCTACACTCTCCCCCCACTCCTTCTCCACCACCCTTATCCCCCCACCTCAACTCCCACCACCATCCCCCACCCCACCCCCACCCTCACCACCCTCAATACCATCCCCACCATTACTTCACCCCTCCCAACCCCACTACCCAAAACAAACAAAACTCCTGAAAAAGGACTTTCCAGACTCATATGGGTTTGCTGACAAATTGTACCTCATGGGTAAAAGACTACTCCACATTACCGTCCTGATTATGTCAACAGAGGGTATGTTTCCCTAGCAATTTAACAGGCTAGTAGCATTAAAGCCCCACAAAGACTGAGGGAAACATTAAAAAAATTGGAAACACTGCTGGCCAGAATCCTCATGAATAAAGATACAATCCTGTGTCTGTGGATGTGAGGGAGGAGCTATCATGTCGTGGCTACTGTTCTGTCTGCTGCCCTCACAGAGCTGTCAAGGCTTTCTGCCCATGAGCATCATACAGCATCCTCCTGTTAAATTGTGGGATTATTGGTCCTCTACTAATGTAAAGAAAAATTTGGGTGTAGGTGAGTGCCAGGTATGCCTTGGTTCCTTGGGGCCCTCAGAAGCATTGTGGGCAATGCACACACGAGGGTGAGGAGATATGGTGGTGCTGGCGAAAAAAAAAATACAGACTGCTCCTGGTTGGGCAATTCTCCCCCAAGGGAATGCTGTGTACATTTCTCCTCTGTGAGAAGTACAGGGGTGGAGTGGCAGGTAGGCACTGTTTATCCATTCTGGGACCTCTAAGCATCCAGGTGGGGGCAAATGTGGTAGGGTTTGTGTTGAGCCTCAGTTGTCTGAGAACAAATCACTACAAAGCCACGTTCAGTGATTATGAACTTCAGGAAAGCGTTATATCTGAGCAATTGAGTGAAAGTAAAAATGACAGTCTCTGGGGTGGCTGAGGAACAGACAGCTAGAGTCTCATAGTTAAATTTTGAGTTGTTTAGGAATCAAGAGGGTGTTCTGGATCTAAGAAGATATTTTTAAAATTGTGATGCAAGTTAGTATGAAAGCTGAGTTAGATAGAGAACTTTAAACTCATGGAGATGGTTAGATAGTAGAATGTTAAAGTCAGGTGCCAAATACATATGGACTGGACATTGGGAATGTATGCTAAGCCATATAACTCTCATAATTGTGGCCTATTTATTTCTGTTGTTTTGTATTGTATTTATTGTTATAAGAGAAAGAACCATTGGTTGAACTGAAAGGGGGAGCTGTTGGGGGGAAAAGGTATACCTTAAAATTAAAAAAAAAAGGAAAGAGGATGGGGGGTTGAGGGGGAAGAGGGTGGGAGGGTGGGACTGGAGGGGGGAGTAGGGAGGGGATTGTGATTGAGATGTAACTTGAAGAAATAAAAAACAAATTATAAAAAAAAGACAGAGCTGTGCAAGTGAGAAAGATGAAGATTAAGAAGCCTTAATATATTTGCAGAGGACCTGTAATGTCAAAGCAAGCAAGCAAGCAAGCAAACAAAATCTGCCCTGACGCAACATTATGTGATAATCTCCAAAGATGTCCTTGAATTCGTTTTGTGTTGGCCGTTTGCTGTTGGGTGTTGGGCCTGCCCTTAAGAGTGAGGTGTTTCCCAAGTGAGACTCCCTTGGAAAAAATTAAATTTTCATTTGCAAGTGATCATCAGCTGGAGACAGCTTCTGGGTTACGGATGACTGGGTGTGTCCTCGTCTTTCAGTTGTAGGACCCCATTTGGTGCAGAGTCGTGACGTCTGTGAATGCTGCCTGATTCTCTGTGAGTTCATATGTGTGCCAGCCCTGTTGTGTCAAGTAGGCCATTGATGTGTGATTGGTGTCCTCCATTCTCTCTGGCTCTTACACTTGTTCTTCCTCCTTTTCCACAGAGTTCCCTGAGCCCCAAGGGAAGGGATTTGAAAGCTGAGTGTTCAAATGTCTCTCACTCTTTGCATACTGTCTGGCTACGGGTCTCTGTATTTCTTCCCACCTGTTGCAGGAGGAAGCTTCTCTGATGGTGGCTGAGCAAGGTACAGATCTATGAGTATAACAAACTCTTATAACTCATTTTATTCCTATGTTCCTTTAGCAGAGCAGCAGTCAGTAGTATTTGTTTTCCCCTACATCTCTGACCTATCTAGTCTCAGGTTCTTGGCCACCCAAACAGTGTCAGGTATGGGTTTCAATGCATAGAATGGGCCTTAACTCAAAACAGATATTGATTGATTACTCCCCCAAATTTTATGCCACTCTTGTGCCAGCATATTTTGCAAGCTGGTCACCATTGTAGATCCAAGGGTTTGTAGCTGAACTGGTGTTTATCTTTCTCATTTGGTAGTATGCAGGGCACCTCCCAGTACCATGAGCACTAGTCTGTAGGGGTGAACTAGATAGGCAGCAGTCAGACTTCTCCATGTTTAATGAGGTGTTGTCTTCGGCAAAAGATCTCACCGTCAATTGGTGGAGAACAGCCAGTAGCCTTGGCAATAGCCTAGGTTGTTTGGGGGTTCCCAATGGACCCCTTTGGCCAAGAAGTAGATTAGATGTAACCCATTCCTGGTACTGGGAGGTTTATTTGGTGGCAGGAGCTGTCTAGTTAGGACTATGTCTCTGCTATCATTTGGCAATTTCATTGGATTGTCTTCATATGTGTGTATAATTTAGGAAGCTTCTAAGTATTAAGTTTCCATACAGCATCTGAAATGGCCCTTAATTTTAGATGTCTCTCCCTGTATTCCCTCCCTTTCCTCCTCCCCACTTGATTCTCCTGTTCCAGTCCTCCCTCATTTCATTCATCCATAACTATTCTATTTCACCTTCCTAGAGAGATCTCTCTTTCTCCCTGTTCACTTTACCTATCCTCTGTGGTTCTATGGATTTTAGATTGATTATCAATGATTTAACAGCTAACATCCACATACAAGCGAATACATATTATTTTTGTCTTCCTGGGTCCTAGTTACCTCACTCATGATGATTTTTTTCTAGTTCCTTCCATCTACCTGAAAATTTTATGATTTCATGTTTTTTAATGACAGAATATTCCATTGTGTAAATATATCACATTTTCTTTATCCATTCATCTATCGACATACAAATTGTTTCTAATTTCTGGCTATAATGAATAGAGCAGCAATGAATATGGTTGGGTGAGTGTCTCTGTAGTAGGATGAAGCATCCTTTAGATATATACTCGAGTGGTCTAGAGGGATCTAGAGGTAGAGCAATTCCCAACTTCCCAAGGCACCACCACACTGATTTCCACGGTGACTGTTCAAGTTTGTTCTCTCTCTTCCCCTTAGTCCATGTCTGCATCAAATGAGTTATCATTTGCTTTGTTGATTTTGGCCATTCTAAATGGTGTAAGATAAGATCTCAAAGCAGTTCTGATTTGCATTTTTCTGATGACTAAGGATGTTGAATAGTTCTTTAAGTGTTCCTCGGCCATTTCAGTTTCCCTTTTGAGGATTCTGTTTGCGTCTGTACTCCATTTTTAAATTGGGTTATATTTTTTCTTGATGTCCAGTTTCTTGAGTTCTTAATATATTTTGGATATTAGCCCTCTATCGGATGTGTAGCTGGTAAAAAAAAAAAAAAAACTTTTTCCATTCTGCTGGCTGCCGCTTTATCTGAATGATGATGTCCTTTGCTGTGTAGAAGATTTCGTTAGGTCCCATTTAAAAGCTGTTGTTCTTGGTCTGGAGAGATGGCTCAGCTTTTAAAGGATAGTCTCACAACCAAAAATATTAATTGTTGTTCTTAATGCCTGTGCTATCAGTGTTCTGTTCATAAGGTCTTTTCTTGTGCCAACCAATGAATTCAAGACTATCCCCTACTATCTCTCCCATAAGATTCAGTGTATCTAGCCTTTTATTGATGGATATCTGGGGTTGATTTTTGTTCAAGGTGACAAATATGGATCTATTTTCATTTGTCTACCTGTCACCATTCAATTTGACCAACACTATTTGCTGAAGACTGTCTCTTTTTTCAGTGTATATTTTTGATAATAAAAAATCAGGACAACCATCCTACAATCAACAGACCCAAAGGAACAGGAACATGGACTTTGTTACCTGTAAGTGGAACACTTTGCCCTAGTGGAGCTGCCATGTAGGCCCCAGTGCAAGAGGAAGCTCTAAGCCCTCATATGATTGATGAACTAGTGGGGGGGGGGGCTGATACATGGAGGCACCCCACACTGGAGAGTAGGATAGGTTGGAGAGGGGGTAGATGGTGGGAGGGTGGGACTAGGAGGGGTGGGACCGGGAGGGGTGGAGGGAGAGGGCTGTGATTGAGACCTAACTTGAATTAATAAATAAGTGTTAAAAAATAAAAAAAATCAGGTGTCCATGTGTGTGAATTTATATCTGGGTCTTCAATTGATTTCATTGATCAATGTCTCTGTTTTTGTGCCAGTACCTTGTTGATTTTATTTTCATAGCTCTGTGGAACAATTTGAGATAGATAGCTTTTATTTCTTTTATTTTTCAGGATAGTTTTAACTATCTTGTGTGTGTGTGTGTGTGTGTGTGTGTGTGTGTGTGTGTGTTTTCACATGAAGCTAAAAATTGTCTCTTCAACTTCTGTGAAGAATTACGTTGGAATTTTGACAGGAATTGCATTGAATCTGTAGATTGCTTTTGGGTAAGATGACCATTTTCATTCTGTTAATCCTACTGATACATGAACATGGGAGATCTTCCATCTTCTGATGTCTTCCTCAATTCTTTTTAAAAAGATTTGAGGCATTTATCTTACAAGTTTTTCACTTGCATGGTTAGAGTTAGCCCAAGATATTTTATATTATTTCAGGCTATTATGAAAGGTATTTATTGTTTCTCTGATTTCTTTCTTAATTCATTTGTCATTTGTATATAAGAAGGCTACTGACTTTTGTGAATTAATTTTTTTATCTAGCTACTTTGATGAAAGATTATCAGCTATAGGAGTTTCCTGGTGAAATTTTTAGGGTCACTTATGTATGCTATCATATTATCTGCAAATAAAGATACGTTGACTTCTTCCTTTCCAATTTGTATTCCCTTGATTTATTTCAGTTGTCTTATTGCTCTAGCTAAGACTTCAAGTACTATTCTGAATAGGTACAGAGAGAGTAGACAACTTTGTCTTGTTCCTGATTTTAGTGGAAATGCTTTGATTTTTCTCTTCATTTAAAGAGATGCTTGCTAAGAT
Organism: Lophiomys imhausi; assembly: GCA_907164525.1. Lineage (NCBI taxonomy): Eukaryota > Metazoa > Chordata > Mammalia > Rodentia > Muridae > Lophiomys > Lophiomys imhausi. Next base: position 3,174,760 of record CAJQZJ010001969.1, read on the forward strand.
CTTGCTGCAAACTGCCTGAATTATGTTGAGATATGTCCCTTGTATCCCTAATCTCTACACAACTTTTATCATGAAGGGGTGTTGCATTTTGTCAAAGGCCTTTTTGTGTATCTAAATAAGAAGATCATGTGGGTTTTGTTTTTCAGTCTGTTTATTTGGGGAGGGTTGTAGTTATAAATGCACGTATGTTAAACCATCCCTGCATCTGTGGATTGAAGCCTACTTGCTCATTGTGAATAATCTTTTTGATGTGTTTTGGATTTGGCTCACAAGTTTTTGGTTTTTTTTGTTTCTTGTGTTTGTTGTTTTGTTTTTGTTCATAGATGCTATAATTGGTCTGTAATTGTCTTATTTAGGGTTACTATAGCTGCAATGAAACAGTATGACCAAAAGTAGATTGGGGAGGAAAGGGTTTACTTGCCTTATTCCCTATCACTGTTCATCATGAAAGAAAGTCAGGACAAGGAATGAACCTGGAGGCAGGAGCTGATGCAGAGGCCATGGAGGGGAGCTGCTTACTGACTTGTTCTCCATGACTTGCTCAGCCTGCTTTCTTACAGAACCCAGGACCACCAGATCATGGCATCCATAATGCCCCCCACCATGAAACATGAATTAAGAAAACGGCCCACAGGCTTGCCTGCAGCCAAATCTTATTTTCTTAATTGAGGTTCCTTTTTCTCAGATGACTTTACCTTGTGTCAGGTTGATACAAACTATCCAGGACAGTCATTCTCCTTCTTTGTTGTATGAGGTTTAGATAACAAGGTAACTACCACCTGTAAAAAGAATTGGGTAATGTTCCTTCTGTTTCTTTTTTGTTTGTGGAATAGTTTAAGGAGTACTGGTGTTAACTCTTCTTTGAAAATCTGGCAAAATTCTGTGCTAAAATCATCTGGCTCTAGGCTTGTTTTGGTTGGTTGACTTTTAATTGCTGCTCTATCTCAGTAGAGGTTAGAAGTCTATTTAAATTGCTTATCTGGTCTTTGTTCAGTTTTGGTAAATGGTATATTTTGAGAAGACTATCCATTTTTCTTAGATTTTTCATGTTGGTGGAATACTTATTTTTTAAGTATTTCTATAAGATTCTCTGGGTTTCCTAGGTGTTTGTTGTTATGTCCCCCCTTTCATCTCTAATTTTGTTAATTTGGATCTTTTTTTAAATTTTTTTCTTTATTTTTTATTTCTTCAAGTTACATCTCAATCGCAGTCCCCTCCCTATTCCCCTCTCCAGTCCCACCCTCCCCACCCTCAACCCCCCATCTTCTTCCCTTTTTTTTTTAAGTTTAAGGTATATCTTATTTCCCCCTACAGTTTCCCCATTCAGTCCAACAAATGGCTCTTTCTCTTATGATAATAGATACAATACAAAACAACAGAGGTAATTAGGCCACAGTTATGAGGGTTATATGGCTTAGCATACATTCCCAATGTCTAGTCCATATGTATTTGGCACCTGACTTTAACATTCTACTATCTAACCATCTCCATGAGTTTAAAGTTCTATATCTGACTCAACATTCATACTAACTTGCAACACAATTTTAAAAGCATCTTCTTAGATCTATAACACTCTCTTGACTTCTAAACAACTCAAAATTTCATTATGAGACTCTAGCCATCTGTTCTTCAACCACCTCAGAGACCTGAGAGGGACAAATATATCTGATTTTATAGGAAGTGCAGGGCCTGCAGCTTCCAAAACTAAGAAATGACATACCAGTGGCTGCCTGGACAGTTCCCATTTTCTCTACACACATTACAGCATTTATCTTCAGTCGTTTGGCCCTGTTTCTCTGACAGACATTGATTGTAGAGCAGGGGTTATGAAGGACTTGCCTACCCTGTCTTGGCAGAGCTAGGCTGTCGACTTACCTGCTTCCAAGTTTTGTCCTTTTTGGACAGCATTCTGTCTACAGTTGGAGCAAGGGGTTTTTCCTACCAAGAGATAGGCTTGCCACTAATTCAATCATCTCCCACTGGAGATTCTTCGATGCTCATCTTCTAGTTGGAGTAGAATAGGGGGTGCTGTCAGGAGTTGATATGTCTCGATATAAAAAAATCTAAAGTTACAAAAACATCTTTGAATGCCATATTCTGCAGATATCTTGAGGTTTTTGAAGAGGCCCTATCTATCTCTTATATTAGGGTAAGCAGATGTTGCTTGTCTCTTAGCAGGTTTATTTCTGATTAGCTTAGAAAATGACTATAATAGACTGTCATAGTAATTTGGATCTTTTATCTCTGTCTTTTAGTTATTTTGGCTGAGGATTTGTCAATCTTACTGATTTTTCTCAAAGAACAACTCACTGATTTTTTTGTTTTTGTTTTTGGTTTTTGTCTCTATTTTATTGACTTCCACCCTCTGTTTATTTCTTACCACTTGTTGTCTACTCCTTTCGGGTGTGTGGTGGTTTTTTGTTTTGTTTTGTTTTTTGTTTTGCCCTAGAGCTTTCAGTGTGCTGTTAGGTTGCTGGTATGAGATCTTCCAGTTTTTACATGTGGCCACTTAGCGCTGTGACCCTCTTGGAGTAGTCTCCACTGTGTGGTCAGCTAGTGCTATGAACAGCTTCATTGTGTCTCACACCTTTGGGTGTGCTGTGTGTTCATTTTTATTCATTTCTAGAAAGTTTTAAATTTCCTTTTTAAGTTGTGTCTTGACTCATTTTTCATTCAATAGCGAGCTGTTCAGTTTCCATGAGTTTGTAAGCTTCCTGTTGTTGATATCCAGTTTAATTTGTAGTTGTCAGATAGGGTGCAGGGAGTTATTTCAATTTTCTTGTATCTATTGAGACTTGCTTTGTGTCCGAGTATGTGGTCAGTTTCAGAGAAAGTTCCATATGGGGCTAAATAAAGGTATATTCTTTTGTGTTTGGGTAAAATGCTCTGCAAATATCTGTTGAGGTCCATTTGCTTTATGATGTAAGTTAGTTCCAATATTTCTCTGTTCAGTTTTTGTCTAGATGACCTGTCTACTGGCAAGAATGAGGTACTGAAGTCTCCCACTAGCAGTGTGTGAGGGTCAATATGTGATTTAAGCAGTGGTAATATTTTTGTTTTACAAACTTAAGTGCTTTTGTGTCTGGTGCATAGATGTTAAGAATTGCAGTGTCCTCTTTGTGGATTTTTCCTTTGAGTATGTAGTGTCCTTCCCTATTTCTTCTGATTAGTTTTGGCTTGAAGTCTATTTTGTCAGATATTAAAATGGCTACACCAGCTTGCTTCTTACATCCCTTGGAAAATCTCTCCAACCTTCTGCCCTGAGGTGATGTCTATTCTTGATGTTAAGATGTGTTTCTCAGATACGGCAGAAAGATGGAGCTTGTTTTTGAGTCTATTCTGTTAGTGTGTGTCTGTTTATTAGGAGGAGTTTAGACCGTTGAGGCTGAGAGTTATAAATGAACAGTGTTTGTTGATTCTTGTTTTGTTGTGGTGTGGATCATTTTACTTCTTTTGTTTTTCTGGTTTGTTACCATTTATTCCTCATGTTTTCTTAAGTGTGATGAATCTTTCCATGTTACAGTTTCCTTCTAGCACCTTCTGTAGGGTTAAGATTGTAGAAAGATACTGCTTAAATTTGGTTTTTATCACAGAATGTCCTTCTTTCTCCATCCATTGTGATTAAAAATTTTGCTGGGTATAGTAGTCTGGGCTGGCATCTGTGGTCTCTTAGAGTCTGCAGCATATCTGTCCAGGCCCTTCTGGATTTTAGAAGCTCGACTTTTGAAAAGTCAGGTATAACTTTAATAGATCTGTTTTTATATGCAATTTAACAATCCCTTGTAGCTTTTAATATTTGTTCTTTGTTCTGTACATTCAGTGTTTTGATTATCATATGATATGTGCAATTTCTTTTCTTGTCCAATTTATTTGGTGTACTGTATGCTTCTTGTACCTAGATAGGCACCTCCTTCTTTAAGTTAGGGATAATTTCCTCTATGATTTTGCTGAAAATATTATCTGTGCCTTTGACTGGGTTTCTTCCCCTTCTTCTATTCCTAGATTTGTAGATTTGGTCTTTAATGGGGTGGTGTTAAACATTCTAAATGTTGATTGGTACTGTTTGCTGTCTGTTACTTAATTGACTCTGGTTGGTTAAATAAATGCTGAGGCCTGGAGATTGGGCGAAGACAGAGATAAGTGGAACTAAGGTGTGCACGCTTTTATAGAGAGACAGAGAGCATATTGGGAAGAAGAAGGCCAGAGAAAAGCCAGGAGTAAACAAGGAGGACACACCATGGGGTAGATTAAAGAAGATCCTTCCATGTGGCCTGAAACATTGGCTTAGTGTGGAGAATAGTCCAAAGGGATGTATGTATATATGGGGCCATATTTGGGTAATAGAATTATGAGCTAGCTTAGATGGGCTAGGATTGCACAACCCAGGCCTAGGCTTGTTAAAATCCACCTGGTGTCTGTGTGTATTCATTTATAGTGGCAGGTTAAGGATTTACACCGCCGAACCAATTAAAGATAATATAAATATGGGTAAACAATTTAATTAGCTATTTTTTCTTACAGTTCTTTTTATAGTGTTTCAGATTTTCTTGATGTTTTAAGCCTGGGTTCTTCCAGATTTTACATTTTCTTTGATAAAGGCATCCATTTCTTCTGTCTTGTCTTCAGTGTCTAAGATTCTTTCTTCCATCTCTTGTACTCTGTTGGTGAGGCTTGCCTCTGAGGTTCCTGTTCAAGTTCCTAAATTTTTCATTTCCATTTTTTTTCTAGTTTGAGTTTTATCCATTGCCTCTGTTCCCACTTGCAAGTCTTGAACCATCTTCTTCATTTCTTTCCGCCATTTGCTTGCATTCCACCATTTGCTTGCATTTTCATAGATTCTTCAATGGATTTATTCATTTCCTCTTTAAGGGACTCTAACATACTCATAAAGTCTATCTTGAAGTCCTTGTCTTGTGATTCAGCTACATTGCGTTTCTCATGTCCTAATGTAATAAGGTTGCTAGACTGTCATGAGGATATATGTCGTAGCTGCTATTGATCATGTTTTTATTCTGATGTCTAGACATCTGGGTTTTGGCTGTTTATAAATCTAGGTACTGATGCCTGGTCTTGCCTTTGCTGGGTGGGTGTTTCTTTCCTTGGTTTCTGCTGCTCTCTCTGTTTCTTAGAGTGTGGTGGCTGCGGATCACCTGGTAGGGAATGCTTCTGAGATCTTGTCAGGTGTGGCCACTGGGGTTCCAGGTAGAATGTGTTTCTAGTTATTGGGAGGTGACACTTAGGAATGGAAACAGGCTAGATGGGAGGGCTGAGGGGTCCACAGGAGGGAGGAAAGTGTAGCATCTCATCAGGATCTGCTAAGTCTCCTGGGAATGGGGACAAAGAGGGAGGAGAGGTCACAGCAGGTGGTCTGCTAAGGAGCTAGGGATGAGACAAGATGGGGTGGGGGGGTGTTGGATTTGGAGAAGAAGTAGAGTGAGGGTCTGAAACTCATCACCTGCTTCACTGTTCGCAGAGTTCCCAAGAAATGCCTTTGAGAGTTGGTGACTGAGAGAAAGGGTTGGGATGGTAAGTGACATAAAAATTCTTAACAAATTTTCAGCAAATAGAATTGAGACACTCATAAAAAGACAATCTCAAAAGGTCACATATTATATGATTGCATTTCCATAACGACAAAATTATAGAGACACAGAGAAAATTAGTGGTTGCCAGGGGCAAGGGATGTGGTAATGATGGTGGTAGGGAAAGAAGAGGGTGAACTTTTTGGGATGAAATAGCTCAGTGTCTTAACTGACTTTTCACTGATCTATGCCTGTGATAAAGTTATTCATGCCACGTGCCTGCATGTTTTCTGGATTCTGAACTGTACTATAGGAATGGAAGAGGTAGCAATTAGTAGAAATTGTGGAAAGGACACAGGATGTCCAGATGGTCCTTGCAACTTTCTATGCATCTATTTATGAATAATTAAAAAAACACAGGTGGCTTCTAGGAGCTGTAGGCACCCCTCCCCCCTATACTAAATCAGAACCCCAAACCAAGACACAAATGGAGCCATCCAGTGGCCCTTAGCTTTTCAACCCAGTCATTTTCCTGTCCCTCTTTCATCCGTTCTACCACCACTAAGTGAGCTACAACTGGAAAGGCCAGTGCAAAGGAAATTGCCTTGGTTGGCTTAGGGTAGATTTAGTCTCTCCTTCAAAGATGGTTTCAAGCCAGAATTCTCAAGGCTGGGTTTGGAGTCCAAAGCTCCTACGTTGGGATGTGACAAGAAGTCAGCATTGCTGTCTCAAAAGCAATCGCAGCACTGGGTGGCAGAGCTGGCAGGTGGGGTTGGCTGAAGCTGACAGGCGATGAGGACCAGCTGGGTAGTCAGAACCCAATGACTTTGAAGAACCATCGCTCTTGGACTCTGAATGGCTCTATGAACAGAGCACTGAAAGCAATAGTCTCCTCTAAGGCAATCTCCCTTTGCCTAACAGCTACGCTGTGAAATATTTAGAGGGATCCGGCATTGTGCAGCCCAGTGGTGAGCCTGCCACAGGCAATCCTCACATTGGGAGTCTTCCATCTCAGCTGCATAAAGTCACCTCACCGAGGCGGAGCTCACAACTGTGCATTTGTGAGCTCGGGATCAAGGTATGTGAAGACATCCTTTGGCCTCGGCCACAGCGTTTGCTCTGACTGTGCCTGAGAGCTGTGTGAGGGGACACACATGTGCGGTGAGTTGAGAAAAGCTGACCGTGGGAACTTTTATTCCACTAAAACGGATTTGCTCCCAGTGTCCTAGTTGACCAGGATGCCTAGCCATTCCCTTAGAGGTGTATTTCTGTGAAAATTGCTTCTCAGAAGTCAAGCTAATTTACAGCAGGGTATGTCTTTGATATCCTAATTCAGTCTAGACATCTTTTTTCCTACTTCACCTCAAAGCCTGTCTCTTTATGGGAACCCAGTTGTCAATCATTCCCAGCCCTCAGAAGGGACTCCCCATTCTCATGGGGGAGTCGTACATTCTCTGTCTTATTGTCTGCTAGAACTGGAGCCATGGAAGCCAAATGGCACCCCTAGAGGGCTTGGTTGGGCCTTTCTGCTCAGCAGGTTGAGTCCCGTCAACAATCTCATTATAAGCCAGTCAGTCAGTGACAGGGTCAGGGCCCTTCAGCTGCTCACCCCAATAAAAACTTAAGACACAACTTGCAGGGACCAGTTGCTCGATAAACCCAGAAAATGAGAGATAATGCTTGTGCCAGTTCCAAACTGAACAATGAGCCAGCAGTGTGGCAGATATGAGAACCACCAAGCTTTCTAAGCCAGTCTGAGGCAGCTGTATCTGAAGCCCCTGTAATGAAACTCCAAGTCCCAGGAATAAGATTTTAAAAAATGATGTAGGAGCTCTCACCCAAAAAACATCCAGAATATCTCCTGGAAGGACCAAAGTTTCTCATTACGATTTCTTTGATAGTACTTTCAGTCTACATATGCACATCTTAAATGCTTGGGCAAATTTTTGGGCAAAAATCTAGGCAAATTCACAGTATTTGTTTTCTTCTAAATATTTGTTTATTTTTTTCTTGTTTATGAGTGTGTTTTTTCCCTCATGTATGTATGTCTGTGTACCACATGTGTGCAGTGTCCAAAGAGGTCAGAAAAGGGCATTGGATCCCCTGGAGCTGGAATTGCAGGTGGTTGTGAGTCCACATGTGGGTGCTGGGAACTGAACCCAAGTCCTCTGCAAAAATAGCCAGGGCTCTGAAGCATGGAACCATCTCTCTAGCCCCCAAACTCGTAATATTTGTACATGATCTATATGCTTCAGAGTCTGTGGGTTTTGTCCACACCTACAAGACTCTAGGGAGTCTCAGTGAGGCTTGTGAGGTAGGGAGATATGGATGAGTAAGATGCCATTGTCAAATAGAATTTCCATTATATTAAGGCCAGTGCAGCCTTTCTCAGGCTGGGACATGCCTCTGTAGGTAAGTCAGCTGCCCTGTGAGCATGGGGAACTGAGCTCAAGTCCCTAGAACCGGTGTAAAGCTGGACACAGTAGGGTATGCCTGTATTTTCAGTGATCCTATTGTGAGCTTAGGAAGAGGGTTGGAGGCAGGAGACCCGTCAGAAGTCTGAGGGTCAGTTGTTTTAAAGAAGCACACAGAAAAGACATCCTGGCTCAGACAAGGTGGAAAGTGAGCACTTGAAGGTGTCCTCTGACCTTCACATGAGCACTGTGGCACACATGTACCCCTGTCTGCATGAACATGCATTTGCGCTGGTATGCCTACAAAACACACACACACACACACACACACACACACACACACACACACAAACACACACACACACACACACACACACACACACAGAGGCAGATGACACCAGAGAGACAACAGCTGGGGTTGTATTTTGATCTACAGACACAAAGGCACACATCCACCTGCACACACACACGGACCTGTATACATGAACATGTACATACATGCACACATACCCAAGGTGGTTAGAGAAATGATTCAGAGATTAAGAATAAGAGTTGTTCTCTCAGAGGACCCTAGTTTGGATCTCAGCACTCATGTTGGTCAGCTCATGCACACACACATACATACCACACACACCACACCACACATACACATACACTATACACACACCACACACATTTACACACCACACACACACACACACACACACACACTGTTTTAAAGCAAACATGAGGACAGTTAAGAAGATGCTTTATTTTTGCTTACTTGCTGCAGAGATTTTACACCTACAGAAATAAAACTGAACACAGATGCCCTTTAGGATCAGAAACAGATTGTGGGGAGGGTTTTCATTCACATGCTTTTTCAACAGTGGATTACCCATTCAACATCTTAATTTCTTAATAATAATAAATTAGTTTTTTCCAAGAGAAATATTGCAAGTCAGATTGAAACAAGCCTGCCACGCTGAATCTGATGCTTAACTGGCAAGCTTTGAATTGAGTCATGACTTCCTGGATGTGCAATTGAACGTGAACTTGGAATTTCTGCCCAGACTAGCAAGAATACTGCAGGTGTTTGTCCCGTCCCCCCCACCCTACCTCCACCCCCTCACCCGGCTGCCCAAAAGTTAACAAGAAGCTAAAGAACTTTCTCACTGCCCAGCTTCTCTTTCTCTCTCCGCCATCTCTTAGCCTCTTGACTTTTAGAACTGTTCTGAAGACTGAGGAGATGTAAACCCCTAGTGCCCTGTCCTTGTCCTTGTGGCCACAGCAGGAGCTCTAAGCAATCTCTTATTTTCCTAAAGTTTATTTCTGCCCACCCAGCTTCAGGCTACGTGTTTAAGCATCTTTCCTTCATCTCTCTCTGGTTTCTATTGAGCCTAAAACTACAAAAGAGAGAATAAATATTTTTGAGATACAAATTCCTGGGCACTCTTTCTTAGAAAGTCTGACTGGTGGATTCAGTTATGTATTGATACACATTAGAAAAAAAATAAGCTATAAATCTATTTATAAGTGAGTTTCATGCTCTAATTAAGTGTTAGTTATTTATAAATGCAACCCTTTGAGCTTGGGATCAGTATGGATAGTTCATGGCTCAACATTGTGTAGAACCTTTTCCAGAAATGAGTATTTTGTACTTTGGAGATAGAGGATGTGTGTGTGTGTGTGTGTGTGTGTGTGTGTTTGTGTATGGTATGTAGGTGTGTATGTGTGGTGTGTTTCTATGTGGTGTATGTGTTGTGGGGTGTGTGTTTGTGTGTGTGTGGTATGTGTGTGTGGTATGTATATGTGCAGTGTGTATATGTGGTGTGTCTGTATGTGATGTATATGGTGTGTGTGTGGGATGTGTGTGTGTGTACAGTATGTGCATGTAGTATATGCATGTGGTGTGTGTGTGTGTGTGTGTGTGTGTGTGTGTGTGTGTGTGTGTGAATGTGTATGCTGGTGCAATCACCTGTTTATGCATGTAGACACCAGAGATCAAAGTTGGGTGCCTTCCTCAATTGCTTTCCAGTTCGTTGTTTTTTTTTAAAGAGTTGTTTTTATTTTTGTTAATGTTTGTGTGCGCACGCGCATCAGTCTATGAGTGTGTGTCACATGGTACACAGATGCCAAAAGAAGGTGTCATATCCCCTAGATCTGGAGTTGTTTGCTGCACAGTGTAGATAGGAACCAAACTCTGGCCCTCCGCAAGAGCAGTCAGCACTCTTAGCTGTTAAGCCATCACTCTAGACTATTTGTTTGTTTGTTTGTTTATTGAGACTGGAGCTTACTGTTTTGGCTAGATAGGCTGTTCAGCAAGCCCCCAGGATCTGCCTCCCTCCAACTCCAAACTCTGGGATTACAAAAGTATGGTATCACTATTGGCTTTTGTGTGGGTGCTGGGGAACCAAAATCAGATCCTCAGGATTTGCCCACTGAGCCATCTCCCCAGCCCCACCCTTACAATAAATGAAACCCTGCTTTTTAATTTTGTTCTAAGCTTACCCCCTTCCTGAATGTGCCTCCAGATTTTACACTACATGCAGATATTCCTTTCTTCCATTAGGTGTGGCATTTTGTTGCATGAATGTACTGTAATTTAACCTGTTTCTTGAAGACGCCATTGCTTTCTGTCTTTTGCTATGATTAATTGTTCCTCATACCCATCTTTCAGACAAACACTACGAATTGGGCTTGTGTTTACAGCTTGCAGTTTTGGTAGACATTACCTCATGGCTTTATTCTTAAGTGTGGACTCATGTTAAGCATTCATCCTTGCTGATGCTAAGCAGCTCAGTATACATGCAAAAGGCACAGCTGTCCCCACAAAAGGACTAAGAGAGTTTACTCTCATTCTCAAGCCAAATATGAGCAGCCAAGGTCAGGAGAACAGACACAGATAACTTTAAATACCACAATCCAGTGTGGTGCGTTTCATGAAGTTTTTATAGTTACAGAACAATGCAAGTCACACGTCAAGGGTCGTTCAAATCCTACTGGCTATAAGTTTCATTCAAAACATGGGGCCAGTAAGATGGCTCAGAGGGTGGCTTCTTTCAAGCCTGAGGACCAAAGTAGCAGTTTGATCCCTGGGATTCACATGGCAGAAGGAGAGAACTGACTCCCCATCAGTGTCTTCTGACCCCTGTGCACATGTGCATGCGCGCACACACACACACACACACACACACACACACACACACACACACACACACACACACACACA